>JAQFZB010000731.1:0-11070 GCA_034695165.1 Desoria trispinata | reverse complement strand
ACATTGGCCGAGTTGCAGTGTTATCATTTCACAAGGCATTCTGACGTATATAATATAAATAAGTTTAGGATAAGCAATAATGAAATTTGATGAAAAAAAACCAAACTTTATTGTATTTCTTTCAATTTCAAAGTGAGTGAAAAATGGTCTTCTTGATGTTATTGAAACGAGAGTAACAAAATTGGCGGCAGACTTCTCCCGCTCATCTCTCCTTGACCCATTACTGAAAATTATAAAATTAACCATGATATCTGGGATTCAACCACATCCCAAAACACTTAATTTATTCAGGTACAATTTTGCCGTTCCTTTGTGTAATAATATCTGATATATACTTCTATGATCTAACTATACTTCTATGCTATAGCTGAAAAAGATACAGCAATTATAGTACGGCATGTAAATCATTAATCATTGTTGCATAATTAATTGCATAATTAATAATTATTTTTATTTCTGATTTATTGATTTCGATTTGCACTGCATGAATTTGTAATGTAATATGGAATGTATGGATTTTATTGAATAATCTCGATATATTTTAAAATACACAATATAATTTTGACTTAGATTGATTGAACTAAAGCTTGGAGCTCTTTTTTCTAATTACTTTGGGTGAAAGGGTATTAGCGGTGGTCGAAGTTGTTACTCTAGAAGGTATAATGAAAGGTCTTTGTCGCCCTACTCTATTAGAACGATAGTGTAATCTTTGAATGATACTCATCAACGGTTTGTCGGGGAAAAGCGTTCTCAAAATTCCTTCCAAAAGGACAAGGCTCAAACGACGGTTTAGGATCTTATTTTGAAGAAGGTCAAACACACAAAGAAGACCTCGACGTGTAGTTTCACTTCCGATTAATCTTTTTAGTTCATCTATAACAAAAAACAGATTTTATAATTTATAACGTATATCTCTGATAGGAATGTTTGAATAATATCTCACCAGAAATGCTTGCAAAAAGAACAGATTTGGTGGATGTTTTTGTACGTAATTTAATGTCCGTATCTCTTGTACTAAAATGTGTTTTTGAACGTGGTTGACCATCTGGCCACAAAGCTCGTCTATAAAATTCATTCATGAACGAAAAATGCATTTCATTTGACATCGACACATTAAAAAAATGCACAATACAAAATTAATAATAATATATTAACGCACTCGAGATTCAAAAGATAACCAGATACTTTCACCGGATTTGTGAGGAATGCTACATGATCTATTATTCGTCTGTTCATTGTGTCACCGTACATGGCCTGTAGGTGTAAAATGATTAATAATATATTTTTTAAAGGATATAATAGAATAATACAAGTACTATACCTTTAGAATTTCTCGGCAGAACGCAACGATTCTACGTCTCAGCCATTGATTTTTCTGTTTCAGATCAAACACTTCATCCATCAATAGAAGGACGATGCGAAGTGGAATGTTATCGTCAATCTGAAATGTATTCAATTTAAGTATCGTGATCCATTTTACAAATCTGTAAAATAAATAAAATTAGTACATCAAGATCGATAGAAGCGCCAACTTTAATGGCCTCAACTGCGACAAATTGCGCTGTTGTATTTGCGTCGGTCTTGGGATAGAATATCCGTGTGAATCCATCCAACGTTGAAATGAAAGTGTCAGGTGCGCTCTTGACGGCAGTTGTCATTGTTTTAACAGATTGTTTCAGAGGGTTCACCAACATTCCTTCCAGGCGTTCGCTAAGCTGCTTCTTTTTTCCAGTGTAATTTCCTGGTTCGAAGAAATGTAAAAGGGCATCTTTCAAGCCCTCTCCAAAACACTACAAAACATTAATTAAGCGTTCATTTCATGTACAATTTAGAATTAACGGGATAGATATACCTGCTCCGCAGTCATAGATAAAACACCTTGTAAATAACTATTTAAAGCACTCATTCTTCTCTCCAGAAACAATCTATCAGTAGTTCGGAAAGTATGTTTAGATGGAAAATCTATTTTATTTAGACGCATCCATTTCGATTTAATCCACTGATGAAAGTCGTAAAAATCGGAATACCGCCTTGAACAAAATAACGTCGTACAATACATTAAGAGTAAGCTATTCCTCTTAAAATCTTAAAAATCTTTTGTTACTAAAAATACCTATATATGTGCCAGCGTCTTTCTCGTCTATCAAATAATTCCTGACGAACAACTTGAAGAGCATAAACACCAAATTGCTTTCCTTTTTCCGACGTCAATCCAGCTTCAATTATTTCCGCTTTTAGTGAATACTTTCGTTCCAAATAACCACGTTCCCAAAGCAAGACATCTTCCTCTGCAAACCCATCAACCTCCATTTTTCTTAATTTTAGGCAGTCTATACAAGTTTGGTAATCTTCTGATCGTTTGCTAAAATGGGAAATGAAGCATATAATCTTAATTAACATTATCAAATTAATTGAAAAAAGTATGCAAATTACGCATTCTGCTGGGTTTCATTGGACCTTGAGAAATCATATTCGTCTTCAAAAGAATCATCATCATCCGAACCCGAATTGTTCTCTTCAGAAGCTGTTCGCAAAAGATCCAAGTCCATCAAACACTTTATGTAATGCTTACTCTTTAAAAATCCAGGAAAGAATTTCTCATTGTTTGTCATTGTAGAAATAAGTTCATCATAAATATCGTCAAATAATCCTGGATTAATAAAACCGGTTTGCATCTCAATTTTAAAACGACGAACAACGTTGTCTGAAAGATTGACTCTATGCTTTGCATTCTCAGGGACAAATTCCTGGAACACTATTTACAAATGCAACCATTTACGTTAATAATAGTTATGATGTATTTAATATGTACTTAAACTTGCCATTCGCTGCAGCCGTCTTGAGACATTCCATCATTGTTTTATGATTTTCGGCCTGATCTTTGTCCTGTGGTAGGGCTGGATTTTCAAAAGCTGCAAATTGTTGCTCAGCCAAGTTTTTCCATGCTGTAATTAAAATATTCATCATGGTCCTCAAAATGCATAGTTTATGCATAGTTGCGAGATCATAGTGGATCAACTTAAACATAATTTATGATTAATGAATTCATTACCCGAGAGATTGAAATACATTAAAAGTAAATTTGTGGCATTGACGGTATTCATGTAGTCCAAGTAATAGGAGACTGCCACTGAATTGATCAAAACTTCGTGAATGGATAAGGTATGAAGCTTTATGCCAGGCGTAAGATAGTAATTTTGCCATCCATCTGTCCCTTCGACATCCGCCCAACTTTCAGCATCATCATTAACACGACCCTCTTTCAATTGGCTGTGACGAAGTTCCACGTTTTTACTCAGAATGTGTAAAGACTTCATTTCACTCTTCAGAAGAGAATGATCTTCTGCACTAATTTGTTCTCGGTTACTTGCTCCCCTCTAATTAAAAGATACGTGTGTATGTATTCAGTTTAGGCTGCATCATAAACAGGTATGTTTTTATACTTACAATTTGTGATTGTTTTTCACGAATATAGTCAAAAATTGCAGAGATCTCTTCTAGATTATCACAGGTCCTTATGACGGAGATAAATGTATCGCTCGTAACGGGAAACCCATTACACTTTGAATTGAAAGATAGAATTACATTTTAACTCCATAATTACTTTAAAAATTGAATTGTGTTAGCATTGAATCAAAATAATGAATTTACCAGCCAAATGACATACTGATTGACAAAATCAGGGTCACAAAGAAGATTTAGTGTTGGAATGAGAACATAGTGTACAAGCATGTCTTGCGCCAAAATCCCAACGGGATTACATGCGTAAGTGTCCGAAGGGAGCAGCAGATAAAGTGCCATGTCAGCTATTCCTTGAAAATAATCTGTAAAGCAAAACATATAATTAAAAGTCAATGAATGCATTATTCCCGATTCCCGACATCTTTAAAAGGTTTGATGTTTGTACGGACCATTGAGATGAGAATCATCAATGCAAGCCATATCTCGACATAAATGTTTTTCCATTGTAGACTCCAAATCAAAAAATTCAGACAAAAGATCTCGATTAACATTTTCCTTGACTTTTGTCAGTGCCGTGCGATACAAACGTAAATGAGTTGCGCTATCGTCCACCAATTGCGTTGTCAAATATGGCGTCCAATCAATCTCCTTCACTCTATATAGAATATCAATTAGTTAGGGGTTGATTCTGCGATATTATTATATAAGTGCATATTTTAAATTGTACCTTGAAGAAAGATTCACTAGAGCTTCTTGCATCGTTGATCGTAATTCATGAAGAAACTGATCATCGCATGACACATAGTCGTACCAAGAATGAATTGTATCCCTCACGATGTAATCCATCATATCATGGATTATTTCGTCGATGATTGCTGACCCACTAACTCTCATATCCAATTTCCCCCGTGGTTTTCGCACCACTTGCATTCGCCTGGATTGCGGTTCTGGCTGAACATACGTAATAAAATCTCCATGATTTTGGCTCTGACGGTTATCTTCACGTCGATTTAAATAATAATGGTGATCGAGATAGACTTTTACTGTCGCCCTATAAAATATTTATAACCAATGAATTACAACAATTGAAGAGTGTAGTTGATATTCAGATTAATTATAGCAATATTATTACCCTGCAAAGAATGCTAAAAATGCGATCAGAAGATGAAAAACAAGAGAGATGATGCTGACATACACGGAAGTAACTAATACACTCCCTAAAAGAATGATAACAACGTATCCCCGTTTTCGTAATACTCTGGAGATCATCATTATGTTTTAGGGACTAATTTTATCACAGATTCAGATTATTTGTAAACTTGGAATGTAATAAGTTGTTAAATTCTTCATAATATCAAATATCATATAGTGCCAAAATATACTCTTGTATTTGCATGATATGTCATGATAATTGATAATATTTTCCTATTTTTATACTTTCGGTAATTAATTATTTACACTATGCGTCAATAAAATAAAACATCACAGATCACGGCCACGGCGCTTTCACAATAATATCTATTAACGTTGAAAAAAGGACTTTTGAGGATTTAATCTTAATGCAAATTTATAATGAATATTATTATTGATTTTGAAACTATAAAATTGCTTTCTTGATTGAGAGATAGTCAAAACAAGATTTCCATCTCAATCAGTTTCAAGTTTTTTATGTGGAATTTAAGATAATAAGAGAAATATGTATATTGTGTAAAAACAGCTGTTTCTCGAGGACAAAAGTCAATATTCAATAAAAATAATTCTGTCCGTGTGAATAATACCAATAATTATTATCCTTTGATTGTTGATAAAAGTAATTAGCTATCATAGTAATTGTCATTAAAGTTTGTAACGCTTCTGTGGTGGCCAGGTGTCAATAAGCAAAAGAAGATTTAGATTACAATAAGGGCTATTTATCCCTATTGTCGAATGGAACGGAGTTACTTATTTCTACTATATTCTGTGGGAGTTTTCATTTTATTCTTCTGAATAATTTAACTTGTTGAAAATTAAAAAAAAATAAAACCATGAATGACGGTATTGGTGGGGGGAATGGGGGTGTGATCCTCGGTGGTGGTGGAGGCGATTCTTCCGATTCTTCACAAAATGATTCCAGCATCTGCAGAGATTACATCCGCAATGTCTGTACCAGAGGGAAAAGTTGTCGTTTCATTCATCCAGATAATGTCAAAATACGTGCAGATCCTATATTCTGTCATGATTTTCAACAAGGACGTTGTTTCAGGTATGACTCTGATCACCCTATCATATCTTCTTTTCATCTTTTATCTTATTTTCTTATTTATATGACATGACAGGAGATTAGTCCAATCAATCTAGAGAAATTGTTGTTCTAAATTACAATCCCATTCTATTACTAATTTGAATAGGCTGTCGTGTAAATTTGTCCATTGCACGAGGGAAGAGGAAGCACATTTCAAGGCGACAGGTGAATTACCCATAGGGATGGCAAATGATGACGATATGCCCTTAATCTCGAATGGAAAGGATAGTAATAAACGAAATAGAAATAAAAATGATATGTTAAGCAACGGTGACCTCTCAGAAATTCCTCTCTGCAAAGATTTTCTCAATGATGCATGTGATCGTCCACCTGGAGGTAATCAAAAAATTAAATTAAATAACGAAAATTATTGAAATAAATTTGTTACAGTATGCAAATTTCGTCACGCACAAAGAACTCGTGCACTACCACCTGTATCAGGAGGAAGAGGATTTGGAAGATGTTCAGCGGTTCAGCGTCGATTACCCGCACCTGCTGTAGTTGCCGCAAGAAGAAAAGTTCAAGTACATGAAATGTACGATGAGGGTCCAGAAGCAAAACGATACCAATCTATAGATTACGAAAATAATTGTCATCATCATCTCCAGCACCAAGACATACATCCTCACAGTCATTATCAAGAGCGAGTGATGAATCTCAATCATACTCCATGCTACCATCCAAATCAATTTTCCAATGGCAATGGTTATCAACCCAATCCAACAGAGATGCCAATGTCGTACGGACCCTCTGACGCCATGAAGGCACTTGAAGATGAAAACTTTATGTTAAAACGACGAATAGAGGAATTGAAGACATCAAATGAGTTTCTTTTGGCCCAAAATGCGCAATTGAGCCAATTGAGAATAAACAACAGTTTGAGTGTTGGGACAAGTGTTGCCCAAGTTCAACCGTTGGCAGTTAGTGCTGTAAGCGTTAGTGCCGCAGCAGCAAGTGCGCAACCAAGTATAATTGGCATCACCAGTTCTTCTCTAACAGGGACTCAACCTTTACCTACAATTTCCATCTCGACATTGCCAACTGTTACCCCTGTCTCTATCGCTAACGTTTCAACGCTTCAACCTCAGCCACAAACACAGCCTCAAATTTATATTCCTGCACCACCTAACTAAAAGTTTTTTGTAAAACCTGTAAACAATTCACTATTTTGATTTTAAGAATTTATCCAAGTGTAGCACTTTTGAACATTATTAATTAATTAATTAGTCTTAAATTTAGTTAGTTTAATTACTGTTACACAAATCTACTCTACAGAGAAATGAAAAAATGACATGAAACATGCAATATATCAATATAGACCAGGTATTTAATAGTATGTATGCAGTATGTTGTGTTTTAATAAGTGTAGCTCTTCTTGTTATTGTTGTTTTTATTAAACCCTAGTTAATATTTTAAATTTTAAATCTAAAAATAACTATTGCAACATTATTATACTTAGGGTGAAAGTTATAGTTATAATAAAAACAAAAATTTATGAAACAAAAAAGATTATTTTATTATTATTATTAGTAAAAATAGAGCATTGAGAACTTTGTCAGGCGGAAAGGTTCCTCCTTTGAATAACGAAGTATTAGACAGGTTTACTACAATTTAATCCTTTAATTATAATTATAATATCTGTTTTAATTTAAAATTGAAGATTTGAGAATAGAAAAATATGTTTTAATTAATTGGGATTGAAGATAAACTAAATTTTGTATGCATTATATATGTATATGTGACTTGTATGGAAATTAATGTGGATTAGGACCAGGAGCAGGATTTAGAGGAGTTAATTGAAAATGAAATGGTTTAAAATATGAATTACAAATTAAAAGAGTGACGGAAAGTGGAAGAAATTATTTTTAAAATGTGTGAAGCGATGTATCAAAGGGCAGAGCCTCGCCACAAAACATGGCTCCCTCTCATCTCTCAACAGGTTCATGCACTTTTTACTAATTAAGAAATACTTTAGGACGAACGCCCTGCGAATTTTTCAGATATTAATGATATCTTAGAGTAAAAACAAGAATGGTTATATTGTCATTTGTCATATAACTAATTTATCTTTGAGAGTATTGGGCTTACTACTGGAATGGAATCGTGGAATTATAATTCTAGTGGAGATAGTGGATATTTTTAAAATGAATTTAATAATTGTGTTTGTACCAGATCCGATTACGGAATATCCTCCAAGTGTATCTTGTGAATCCTTCCATAATTATGGATCAAGAAGAAGGATCGGCTTCTGCACTTTATTTTACTCTTCATGTGAGCGCAATGTCCGCCCCTTTCTTTACCAGTGAGAGGGTCATTCCGACAATTCTCACGGAGTGGTCAGATCTTCAGATTACGTCATGTAGTGTCAATCTATCACTCTTAGCTTGTATAGGTACTTTATTTTCTGACATAATACACAATTTTGAATTCTCCTCAATGTTTTAATTCTTTTAGTGAGGGTTTGGACGGGGGACGGTACGGCATTATTGTCTTGGGGCGTCCATTTTAAGGGGCTTCACCACTTGGGATCAAGAGAAGATTGGGGTCCCAATATTCTAAAAGAAAATACCCTTGTATTTGTTACCCCTTTTGGGTGCTTTACAGCTTTAAGCAATTTGTTAAACCCTCAATTAAAACCTCAACGTTTTCTCACCATTAAAAATTCTTTAGAATCACCAATGAGAACTTCATATACCTTGAAAAAGTTGTCCTCTCTTCACCATCGCCAGAGATCCGTCCTAGACGAGGTATCCTTTATAGAAATTCATTCTTTTATTTTTATATTAGGTTTCTAGAAACAATTTTTAATTTTGAAAATTTTAGCATGATCTGTCTTACAAAAGAAGAAATGAGATTGAATTAAGTGGATTTAACACATCACAAAATGATTCAAAAGTAGTTCACCAACTAGTCATGTTATCTGAACGCCTTATACATCGTTGTAGATTAGGAGAAAAAAAATTAAGACTAAAAGAAGAAATGGAACATGTAAGATTACGCGTCGGCTTTCTCAATGAAGAGAAAGTACGTTGTAAAGATCGCATCGCAAGATTGCGAAAAGAAGCAACAAATATTGAAGAACAGACACATGGCATTTTTTCAACAATACATGGGTTCTCAGATGAAAAAATCAGTCTTGCCCACATTAAGGGTAAGTAACTCTTTTAAATTTGGAAATAAGTTTCGTATTATTCAATCATGTTTATAGACAAGTTGATGACAAAAGGACAGACGATGAGGAATTTACGATCCGGTGTTTTCCTCAGGAAGAAGCAACTCATTTCTGAATTACTCCAAATATATCCTCTTGCTCTAGTAATTATAAAACATTTTTTATTAGCCATAAATAATGTAAATGAATTTTACATAATTCCTTGTTCATTTTTAATAGGTTGAGGGATCAAAAAAGTTCTCCATAAATGGAGTACAGCTTCCAAACGCAGAGGATTACGTGACAGAAACGGGGGGACAGATCTCGGTAGCTTTGGGCTACACTGCACATTTAACAGCAATGACAGCTTTTTTTCTGGATATTCCATGTAGATATCCAATACGACATTTTGGTTCAAGGTCAAGAATCATTGATCATATCACGATGCAAATACCTGATAAAGAGCGAGAATTTCCCTTATACTTTAAGGGCAAAAAAGATATATATTGTGCATATGCTGTTTATTTGCTTAATAAGAACATTTCACAATTACGGTGGTATTGCGGTCTGTCCACCCCTGATTTAAGGGCTACGCTTCCTAATCTTGTTGAACTTCTTTCTAGTCGATTAGTCATTGCAGGGTAAGTACAATATATATGGCGTACAGATAATCAAAACAATGGCCAATAAATGATTAACAGTTAATATTGTTGCACACAATCTTAAGTTGGCCACCAAATCTTGGAGAGACATTGGAAATCGCTCAAGAAATAACGGAGGATATTGTCTCTCAACTATTTGAAGACGAAAATGATATTTCACTAAGCCTCGATAAAGGATTAGATAAAATTACTGCGAGTATGAATTTTGGTAATAACAATGAAGTTGCACCCAGCTTAGACGAAGGTTTCAGTGATGAAAACCCTGGAGGAAATTCCGTGGCTGTGGGAGACATTAAACACGGTAGAGGTCAAGAACGGTTCCTCAGTGGATGGAAGAAAAAGACATATGTAGAGACGGATGATTTTGATCCAAAATGGTTGATGGATTCGATGAATTTGGATTTTGATGTTGGTCGAAGGTTTTCCTTTTGTAATAGTACTAGCACAACAACGGCGAATTCGCCAACTTCTGTGGCTAATCGTACAGCTCCTGATTTGGTCCTATTATCTTCTACTGATGTTGCTCAGGATGATGAAAGAGATACCCGACGACGTAGACGAATTGGGGTGAGTCAGGTTGATGCTCCAATGTTTAATCTCGTGGAAGGGCAAGTAACAGAAGGATCATCTGCAGGCTCACCATTGCAAAGGATAAATACACCATCGAAAGACATAATTAGACTAGAGTTGGACATTAAAGAATTTGAAAGAAGAAAGAGTCGTACCCATCACAGACATTCCTTGAGTCCGTCTGACATGGTTGATTGGAGAAGTGATACTGAAAGTGATGGGAATAAAGGTATGGTACATGTCCAAAAATTGGATACCGTTTGTTCAGGATATCACCTTCAACCTCCTGTGACCACGACCGAACAAAATGTCACTACGCAAACAGAAGTAGAGATGAAAGTGGATACTAGTGCAGCTAAAGGAAATGACGAAACATTCCAAAGCGAGGAGGATAAAAAGACAGCGGATGTAGATTTGTCTCTTTTGACACGAACAGAAGCTCTATTGGGAGGTTCCGCCTCATTTAACCTCTTGAGAAGAAGACTGTCAACATCCGAGTCTACGTGACCTGAATCATTATTATAAAATTCCTACATAATTTCATATTTCTAACTTTTTCAAATGCCAAAGAAAAAAAATCATATTTTAAAAACATGTGAATTACTTTGAGTTAAACTTAACGCAAATAAATGAACTGGATTCAATTAAAATATTTTACCCATTTATTGACATTTTATTAATGTTGTCATTCTTTTAAATACTTTTCGAAAGCAAAAGCATTAACGAGTAATCCTTCTTGAGGTGAAACCATACAGAGTTGTATGGGTTAAACTCAATTTTATGCTTATGAATTTTTGCATTTGTGCGTTTTTATCCTTTGAAAATTTTTTAGAATTTTATGTGAGGTGAACGACCGTAAGTTGAATAATGAGATTACGTTTCACAAATTTATTTGTTATGTATTTTTAGGTTACATTGTTGCAGAGTCGCAGACAAAACAACAT
>JAQFZB010000730.1:0-11087 GCA_034695165.1 Desoria trispinata | reverse complement strand
TTATTTCTTATAGAATTCCTTCTCATTCTCCCCTCTCCCTGGTCATCACTCTTCTAGTTAATTCGATTAACTGATTCGATTAACTTTTTCAGTTAATGGAATATTAACTATCACTCTTCTATTCAGTACCTACAGGCAGAGGCAGTTTGAATTCGTAATCTAAGTACTACCAACTGTCAAATTTTATAATTTTTTAATTAAATATCTCTCAGTCCTCAGTAATGAATGGTTGTTGAGCATTCTGTGTTTGATATTTTCTGGGATTTATGTGGGCGAGGTCATTGCAAATTGTAAGCGCAGTGGTTGCATGAATTTACATTTTTCACGGTAAACGTAAAACGTACGTAACCCCAATCAACCCCACTTATCTTCTCAAATATTTAATGATTGAATATCAACTCAACATCATCGCAAACAACTGCCGCTGTCGTAACTATTACTGACTGGCGTGACTGGTGATTTGATTACACTAAAACTAATAATCACCACCACGAAATCAAATCATAAAAAATCATATTATATTCCCTAATCCTTGTCCAAGTACGGAAGCGGAAGATCTCACACAGATCGCATTTCACATGAGTATAAATGAATAATAACCAAATTTCAAAATTCGTGATTTCTAAATACTAAATGCCAAAAAGATGAAATATAAAGATGGTGTCAGGTCAGGATCGATCAGTGCAAAGATGATAAAAAATAAAATTAACACTATAGTTCATGCCCATTCTAACTGGCTTTTTGGACCCCACGATCCAGAAATGCATTTTTAGATTTTTATTTTACTTTTTTCGTTACACTAACATTTGCATTATAGTTTCAATTCAATGAACGAAACTTTCCGTATTCAATACGTTAGACAAAGTAAATAGAGGGAGGCAATAATAATAATATTTTATTAGTCTTTTTTGGTGAAAGAAAACTGGTGGATAGAATAAAATAAAGGAAGTGGATGTCCGCCCATATGCTCTACCATCACAGGCTGCATGTAGTGATGTAATGTTTTAATTCAGTTTCAGTCTGATTTCTGACTTCACTCATAAAAAGTAAAACAAGAAAGGGTTAATCAGACACTTCAATAAGAATACGGTTTTCTTTTCATAATACTTTGTTATTATGCTTATTACTGACCAAGAGGGGCACAGAGTCTTCTAAGTTTCAATTTTTTGCACATAAATCACTCATCCAAATCAACATCAAGTTCAATTTTCAAACCTACCGTTTATTTTTATGCATGGTTAAGGAAAACAGGTGCTGTTGCTATTATTTTCGTGCAAACTATTATAGATAAAGATACAGGTAATATAATACGAATTTAATTTATGCGTTCATGCACTTCAAAGGAGCCAGTGTTTTATTTAGTAAAAAGTAAATATAAAGTACCTTTGACGTGTGTGTAGGGAGTTATTTTTTTTTACAAATTTCTCCTTACACCTTGCAACAAAATCTTTTAAATTATTCGTCCAATATTCACCAATTAGGAATAATTTAGTATATATTATAATCTAAAGTTTTTGGATTTAATAAAAATATTATTATTCTTTTTAGAGGAAATTATGCCCACATCTCGGACGGAAATATGATGTTGATGTTTCAAGAATTTCAAATACAACAATTAAGCGAAAGTCACGGTCTCAGACGTTTATAGAAAAAAGAACTTTGACCGAATAATCTATCCACACAACACCAGGCAGAATATTCCAAGGAGCATGTACTTGCTTTGGTAACCTTACGACGATGATGTTTATCCAACAACATCATTCAAGTTTGTTATCCAGTATAAATAATACCACGGGTTTCGTCAGTAACTTGCTTGAAAAGACGATAAGTAGTGGGTGGTATAATATTATGAATTAATAGTAGTAGTATACATACTGCGACTGTGTTTTGAAGTTTTGTGATACACTTCATTCTAAGAGTTTTAAATTATCTTATCTTTTCATAAGTGCGAAAAATGGTGATATCGTGATATGAGATTAATGAGTTAGTATTGTGATTAATCGCTCGATTCTGAGACAGAGACTTTGTTAGCGAACTTAACAACCAAAAATTAAAGTATTTAATTTTTAATTTCCGGTCTGTATCTGTAAGTGTAAAGAAGTAATCGTCTGCTTGTTGTCTTCTCTTCTATGACTTCCGAGTCTGGGTATACAATAAGAAGGGCGTTATAAATTGAAATGAAGAAAATAAAGCAATTAGCGAACAATGCTTTCGTCAGGTAAGATACATTAAATAATTAAATATTAATTGGATATTGTATTGAACTTGTGAACAAATATCCAATTGCTTGTGGTTTAATACAACAAGCAAAGTTTAAGTTATTGCATTTATTTATTATTTGTCATGTATTAAGTAGAAGTAGAGTTTAGAGATTTATTTTTAGTGAGTTATTTATTTTTGAGAATAATACTGTGCAAGTAATATTCGCGTCATGTAAGAACATAACATATTAGCAATGCATTAATTTAGTAAATAGTAAATGCTCCATAATTTTTAATATTAAAAATGATTCGTTTATTGTATGAATGACTTTTATTTCGATTTGATAATCTATAATTAATTCATGCACCTTTTTACTGTTCATTACAGGCCGGACCGAACGGAAGTATTGTCAGAAAGCCTTCTAGACGCTGAACGTCGCATTGATCAAATAAAAGTTACTTGTGAAACACTGGCAAAGAAAATTCAGGGATGTCTTCAAAGTCAAGGAAAAGACGTTATGATGGAAAAGCGCATTGTAAGTTTTTATTTTAGTTTTTATATACAAAATGTCTTCAGTAAATTGAATTTAGTTTTATGTCTGATTTTGATTAGCGAAAAGTACCAGAATGTTTGTTGGGCTACGCTATGGCCGATCAGGGAAAACAACTTGGGGATGGATCTGCACTTGGGTCAGTATTTCCCTTCTAATCATATTTACAATGCATAAAAAATAAGGACAAATATATATGCTGACACTGACTAAGTCCACTCGGTTATGAAATTACTTTTAATTCTAAAATTAATGTAATGGTTGGCAGTTAAAGTGCTTCAGTAGTTAAATAAGAAGCGATACGATACAATATTCGTATATACACTTGACACTCATAGGAAGGCAAAACAAATCACTCCAATTTCGCTAGCTAATCCCTTCTCTTGTCAACTTTTGCTAATTCATGTGTTCCCATATTGTATGAAACTTGAGAAACTCTGAACCAAATGTCTATGTACGAGGCTAGAAAAATATGAGCTCGACATTGATTCTATTGAATTATGGAGTAAGTTAAGTAATTAGTGACAGTGAAGAGTACTACACTATGTGTCCTGTTTTATATCATCGGTTGCATAGCTTTCATTTTCATTTCTACTAATTCTCGTTTTACATTCTTTCTGGGTGCACAATCGTCATGACCAATGACCATGAATATTATTATTGATATTAATATATACAAGAAAACGACGATGTAATGTGCATTACGTAAGTAAGGTATTTACGTTCGCATCATACAACATAGTTTTTATTTTCACTACTTTCGGTATACAACCATGTCACAATCTCATAATTTGATTAAAGCTGAATTCAATGCATGAATGATAAAATGTACTGTTCTCCTTAATTAATTTAGACAAGTCTTAGCTGAATCTGGAGAAATAGAAATTAAAGTCGGACAAGCACTTGTTGTGGATTTCGAAATAAAAATAGAAGAATTCATATTAAAACCACTACAACAATTAATGGAGAATGATCTGCCAAACATTTATAAATTGAAACGCCAACTTGGAAAACACACGGAGACAATGGATTTGGCGAAAGCAAAGCATCAACAAGCAAGTCGGCACTCAATGACCGCAGGACAAGGGACTAAGATTGATAACATTAAAGAAGAGTGGGAAGATGCTCAGCAGAAAGTAGAACAATGTCGAGTGAGTGATCATTAATTTATTTTTATCCCCACAAATCATATTATATTATGTATTGTATTTTGTATTACGTGGGCTTTCTTTGAAAATTAGCTAATCAAATGGGGGCAAATGTTTTTAATCTAAATGTAATTCTTATTTCGTATTAAACGTAATTGACATTTAAATATTTATTTTTACAGTTAGGTTATAGATGCACGTACTATATTAATCAATCAGTATTTAAAAATGTATGTATTGTTTCTGCGATTTATATAGGACAATCTAGCTGCTGAGATGTATGCATTAATAGCTCGGGAATCCGAACTATCTCGTTTAATTGTGGATTTTTTAAATTTCCAAAAAGAATACCACAATTCAGTATTCTCCATCATGACTGAATTAGTATCTTCTGTTGAAGCGCGATCGGCTTTTACCCATAAGCCTTCATATGGCACTGATTTATCCATTCATTTGTCAACGACACAAAGAACAATAGCGTATCCGATTGAGCTCTGTGTCTGTGGCCTTCTAGAAACCGCTTTAGACGAGGAAGGTATACAAATGTCTGCATCAATATTTCCTTGCAAAAGTTACAAATTACTAATTCTATGAATGACTTTCAGGTCTATTCCGAATGGCAGGGAGTGCCTCAAAAGTCAAAAAATTAAAATCCGCCTTTGACGCCGAACTTGTGGACCTTGGTGGCCTTTTAGTTGAATTCAGAGATCCCCATGTCGTTGCCAATGCCCTAAAGTGCTATTTACGCGAACTTCCAGAACCTCTTTTGACATTTTGTCTTTACAAAGAATGGATTACTGCAATACAGATTCAGGACCAGAGAAAGAAACATGAAGCACTGTGGACTGTTCTTCAGAGCCTACCGACTGGAAATTACGATAATTTGCGTTATCTCGTCAAATTCCTCACAGAGTAATGCTAATATGAATACTTTTAGCTCAGATTATACGCGACGATTAGTACACGACGAAAAAAAATGGATTTCATCGTTTAAGGTGTTCGTTGATAAAAATGTTCCAATTTTTCAAAATATTTCAGGTTAAGCAACCATTCAGATTCAAATAAAATGAGCCCACAAAACATAGCAATCGTAATCGCTCCGAATTTGCTTTGGTCGCCTCCGATCTCAGGATGTTTTGGAGATGACTTGGACAATAACCAAATGCACAGCATGACCATGACTCATCTGTACAGTTCTGTCCTGGACCAACTTGTAACTAATTGTAATTATTTTTTCCCTGAAGGTATTACAATGCAATTGACATTCAATATTCTTTATCATAAAATATTTAGAAATTAAGTTTGACACCAATGTATTATTCAGATATTAATTTCTTCGTAACTTGCACAAAGCCAGTGGAATGTGTAGTGAATGGATTGCAGGAAGAATCTTCATCATCTGAAGAGCAAACCCACAATCATAATCACAAAGTAAAACGTTCTACTTCAAATTCCAGCATGGATGAACATAGTCCTCCACAGGGATCTCCAAAGCCAGTTCTCCGAAGAAAAAACAAGCCAGCACCAGTCCCACCAATTCAAAATCACCAGAATAAAAATCCTCTTGCTAATTTAGCAGGAAGTAACAATAAAGTTCAACCATTTTCACCTGAACGACATAATATAAACTCTGCTAAGAGTCAAAATCCACTCACACCCACAAATTCGTTTAAAAATAAGAGCAATGTGCATCAACAGGTAATGATTATTGTTAATGCTAATTGCAAACGAATATAGTTTGAAAATATTATATTTCTCTAATGTGTGAATAATGTGTTTTCTTCTGTAGTTCGATTTCTTTTAATATTACATTTCTTGATTTCTTCTACTCTTTCAGGGAAGTGAACCAGTGAAAACTCCAGTAAAAGAGAAAAGAGAAGGCCTATGGATTCCACCAAGTCCAAAAGAAACAAGAAGGCGGTTGGGAGGCGGTAGTGGTGGTAATCTAAGTGACATGTCAATTTCAATAGTTCCTCCAGCAAAACCCCCACCACCGTCAATGACTGCATTACAGAACCAAGAGTTGAAAAAACAATTCATTGGAGAACGGGGTGAACCACCACCAAAGCCTGCTTCGCCTTTACGGCACAAGTCTTCCTTCAAGTCAAATAGCATTGAAACAAATGATCAACCTCTTAACACTACTGACAATCATGAACCAAAAACTCCAATAACTGCAAATCCAGCTTTTTCAAGTCTTCCACGACATTTTCATACAGATAATTCTTATAAAAACCAACGTGCACCTAGACCACCAAGCATGTTTGGCGTTCCACCACCTGCACCTCCCCAAATTCCTCACGGGTCTATTTCTCTTCAACCTGAGAAAATCTCCATCGCCCCTTCTTCACAGTATGACTATGATGAACTTAAATTTACTGGTAGTTAACTAAATCATGTCAATTTTACTTGAATAATGAGATTTTGAATAATTTTACATGAGATAATGAGAAGTTATTGTAAATTTTTCTTTTAGCTGGTCAAATTAAAAATGTGCAACTTGAATTCGAAAAAGTAGAAACCCTCGGTAAAAAAAACGCTACCTCATTCGAACAAGAACGGTTAGAGGAACAAGAACCACAACCATCCTCTCCCTCCCCTACGCCAGCTCCTACACTTCGCCCGGTCCCTGCGCCAAGATCGAGTTTACTTCTTCAAAGTAACAGTTTTAGAGAGAAAGATGATGGAGGCCCAACTGGATTGAAAGAACGCCCTTCATTGATGGCAAAGCCAAGGGATTTGAATAGAAGAAATCCAAGTCAGACTCAAAGTCAACCGCTTTCGGAAACCAATACAGAACTGTCGGAAAATCATAAAAATACTAGTCATAGTCTTACGGAATCTGTCGAAGAGTATCAAGACGTTTCCAAAAATAATGGTTATTAAAAACAATTAACCCAATTCATTCGTCATGAAGCTTTATTACTTATTATAAATTGACCAGGTATATCAAAAGGGTGTAATCGTCCACTGTCACAATTGCCACCATTATCACCAACTGGAAATAATCCTTTGATGTCAATGCCGAATCGACCACCTCGACCTCAACCACCACACCCCCCTGGAACAGGCCCCAAAGTCAAGCTAATGCCCCATGAAAGTACTGATTTGTGAAGGCCCGTGAAAATTATCACACCAAACACAATTGCCATCCCGTTGATTATTTTGATAAATAACTTTAATCGTTTAAGCTTATCCTTCCTAATTCACTTACCCTTTTGATTTCCATACAATAATACATTTTTATTTTAAACAATTGAAGGTTTACGGTTGTTTTGAAATTAAGTTGTGAATTGATGTATTTTTATTTTGACTGAATTCGTAAACCAGTAATTTTTAAGTCTACATATCGTGAAATATTATTCAGTGCCTTAGATTTTCAGCCGTGTAACAAATTATTGAGTGATTTGCTAGTAGTTTAAAAATAAGTGCTATTGATTGTGGCTGTGTTACTTGAATTTGAAAATGATTATCATTTGCATTCGCAGAGAATTATTGTATTATGTGGTATATTAACATAACTATTTAATGATGACGATTTAAGAATTAACACTAGTATCAAAAGTGCTTTCTTATTGCGTATAAATCGACAACTTGCAAAGTTTTAGTTCTAAGAAAAAGTAAACATAGCTTTGGTACAGTAATTAATGAATTCGACATTCTATGGAGTACATCCAATCAAGTCTAGTACCTTTACGACGTACCTACCTAAACACAAAGATACAGAAACTAAATACTATTACATTTTAATTCCAAGCAAATAAGATAAAACATTATTATATTTATATAAATTAATGACTTTACTGGTAGTAGAATTATGATTATTATGATAAATATTATTATTAGGTATTACGGTAATAGTAGATGGAAGAAGTTACGAATAAAATATTATCAACTAAATTAATAATCTTTAATCAAAATAATCCTCAATATCAATGTCGGGGTTCAGGAGATCTTCCCCAAAGGAGCTCAGATCAACTTGATTTAAAATAAGATTCTCAAATGTCTCTTCAAGTCCAGTTTCTCCTATGAGAATGGCACCTTGAAGACGCCAGTCTTCTAGTACTAATTTTATATATTCATGATTCTTTGTGCATCGTACTAGTAGGTGTTGTTTTGTGGTGTCCAATCCCTGTCCATTGAATAATCCTGAAGGGCAACAAGATTTTGTAATTGAATTTCTAATTTCGTTGTAGAAATGTTATACTACTAACTTGTTTTTATACTATACTTCTATGCTACTAACCTAAAAGAATAACCTTGAATCCAAAGAATTTAGTGACATGAGAGAAAATTTCAAAACAAAAATCTAGCTCGATTTCTTCCTGATTGTTGTACGAAAGATACATGGATTTTCCCGCATATAGTCCCATATGGCGTGCTTGTGTCCATAATCGCATCTTTATATAATGGTAGCAAAGACAGCAATTTAATTTTACAATTTCATGAAACGGAAATAATGAAAAATAAACGAATGTAACCAAGGGGTGTAAACCAAATCCACACGTCTTAGTCTGTCCGTCTGATTAAACGAATTTTAAAATCAAAGCCTGTGTCCAAAAACCGGTTATAATTGAAACTTTATTCGACTTTGACCTTTTGACCTCACATAGACGGTAACGGGATCATCGGAGGTCAAAATGAACATCAAAATCAGATTCTCCATATAAAAACTGATTAGAATCGATACTTTGCCCGATGTTGACCTTTTGACCTCCCATGGATCCCTTACGATCTCTGGAAGGTCATGGGATCATCGGAGGTCATATTGAACGTCAAAATCGGATTCCCAACACGAAAACCCATTAGAATCGACACTTTACTCGATTTTGACCTTTTGACCTCCCTTACATCCCATGTGACCCCTTGACCTACAGGGTCCATAAACATAGCCAGTTGTTCTCATGCCCTATAGAGGTCATGTACAAAGTTTGGTGAAGATCCGTCAACGCGTTCGAAAGTTAGAGCACCAACGGACAGACGGACGGATAAGACAATCTTATAAAGGGGTTTACACCCCTTAATAAACAAATCTAAGATAGGTAGTAATAAGTACTTACCTGGAACCAATGTTTAGACCACTCCCAATTTGGAAAACATACATCCCCAGCAGCAAAGACATTTTGTATTGATGTTCTCATAGCAGTATCTACGAATATTCCCTTATCTTGTTCTTGTGAACATTGCACAGCCCACTCACAATTAGATCGGATTCCTGTTGCAGAAATAATTAAATCTGCTCCAATTAGTTCGTTGTTGGTAGACAATCGAGCATAGATGTTCCACTTGTTGGGCTCTTCTGTAACTATTAAATCATCTTGTGATAATTCAGTATGTTTCAAAATACAGGTACATTCGCACTCATAAAATATCTTGACATTCTTCCTCGCATTACTGCCTTTTAATAAAATATCCTGATGCCAGTCTGGTCCTAGAGCACTCCCCGTCTTCACATCTTTCTTAATAAAACAATTAGAGAGTTTTAATCGGAATTGAAATTTCATTAGTAACATTAAGAAAGAATTATTAGTTGAACCTTGACTGTTATTAGAAGAAGTTACAGTGTATTTCATTCTTTTTGATACACTTGGGACGCCATCACTTACGTTTCCACCATCATCCCTTCCCTCATTATCATCTTCTTCGGTCGGTTCACGTTGTTCCTTATTTATCTTTGCTTGGATGAAAAATTCTGCAGCCCCGGGGTCAACAAAATGAGCAGATATTGATTTGTCTTTAATGACCCAAAATATCTCTACTCCTTGTACTTCATGTCTGATTAAAAGAATAATAAAAAATAGAATTTATTATTTATTAATAAATTCATTTCAATATGACATCCTCCATTACCCTAATAAAACCTAATTTTCAAAATTTAAGTTATTTCTAAGAGTTATTTTCATAGTATAAGCTATTTACTATTTCTCACACAAATTCTGTTGCAATTCCACCATTTCCAAGCAGGAGTACCCTTCTGGCATTTGCAATCCTTGTTGCAAGATCCTCAACGGATTCCGTATCTCGAATTCCAATTACAAATTCTGATAAATTTTCGAAAAGGACTTTAGGTCTTCCTCCAGTACAAATGCATAGTTTCTTGTAACGAAATCCTAGGCCGCTTTTAGTAACAAGTTTCTAGTAGCAAGTGGAGATTCATTGAGATTCATCTAAAGAGCTTTTAAATTAACGGTAATTTATTATATTGTACAGTACATTCGCATTGTGATCAAAACTGATGACTTGATCATGAAGGACTCGAACACTTTGATGAACATCTTTAAATGATTTCAAACTTTTCTCAACGAGAATGAAATCCTGGAGAGTTTTCGTCAGTTTCGTCACATTTGAGGCTTCTTTTACAACTGAAGAAGCACTTATGAGAAGAATCTGTGCTTCTGGATCATATTCTAAAATCTACATTATCATAATAAAATACTATAAACAATAACTATACTATATCAATAATTTATACTAATGTACTTAAATACCTGTTCAACACAAGACACCCCAGCAATTCCTCCTCCAACAATAGCGTAGGTGAATTCTTCAATGACCTCCATTCTACTTATTATTATTGTGAATTTTGGCGTTAATTGTAAATTGTAAATTGTAATTTTAAATTCTTCCATTCATTTATTAGACGAGTTTCTATCTTTTCTCACACACGCGAGGAAACTCTTCATTTCATTTATTTAAATTATTTATTTGTAAGAAGAAAATGTTGTTTTTGTTTTGGTTTAATTTTCATGAACAAACCGCATATCGTTAGAAGTTATGACTTGCTATGGGAAAACAGAGATTAAAGTCGTTCATGATATGTGTGGCGTGTGTTGTTTATGTAACTAAATTTGACGGAGTACTTATCGATATTCAATCCACAAATCCAACTAATGATTTTATTCTTTTGGGTAGGATTTCTTTTCGGATTTTGTCTCGAACACCACATAATTGAATTATTTGAACTATTTGTAAAACTTTTATTTGAATTTATAATTATTTAGTTGCATAACTTGCAGAACCGAATTGCAAACCCGAACAATTGTTCTAAGGTAAGAAATAAATCGTGTAAAAAATTAGTCCAAAAATAGCTATGCAAATATGTTTTATTAAGCGCTTGAATTAGGAAAAATTCTAACATTCTATAATTAATTAATATCCATCACAATTTCCTCCAGCAGAAATACAAC
>JAQFZB010000729.1:0-11094 GCA_034695165.1 Desoria trispinata | reverse complement strand
GAAAATTCTCGATGTACTATGTACGATGGACGATGGACACTGAAAATTCTCGATGTACTATGTACGATGGACGATGGACCATGAACAAGTAAATGTACTATGTACTATGTACGATGGACACTCGCATTTGCCGATGTGTGGTCACTATGGCCATTTTCCAGTCAAAGAATCTGATCCCAATTTCTGCAGAAATTGTGCTGAAGTTCATCGCATTAAATGAGAATGAAGCCGGCATGACGGGATTCCCATTTTTGGATATTTTATAGGTACAACCTTTGACCTTAATTTGCCGAAGTTTCAGAAATCCGTCATGCCGGCTTCAAATCGAAAAGCAAGCTGACCCGATCGGGTTTTTCCACGCTTAAAAATCACATTTTAACAATTTGCATGACAATTTCATGTTAATTTTAAGCCTGAAAATTCTTGAATCACAGATAGCGCTTCCGCGGGAGGGGATAAATATTAAATATGTCTCGAGAATTTGCATAGCAACCTCGTGCATAGCAGTTTCGGTGATGGAGCCCAACCATCCATCCCCAACGCTACCAATGCTTCTTCCCTACGCTACCAATGCCTCTTCCATACGCTACCAATGCCTCTTCCCTACTTTGCCTATGCCTCTTCCCTACGCTACCAATGCCTCTTCCCTACGCTACCAATGCCTCTTCCCTACGCTATCAATGCCTCTTCTACTTATTCCATGGAAGTACTTGTCTATTGTTGAAAGCTTTATAAACCTTTTAGTCACAGTCTTTGCCAGATCTGAATTATTTTGACTTACCTATCCGCCATAAGTCTCTTTTATTATTAGTCTTATATTATTACCTTGTCGTCTTCAACTATCACTCCTCAACCCCTAAACATTTTTGGCACCTCTACAAACATCCAGACCATTAGTTTTTCTTCTCTAGTTTAAATTAAACCCCACCCAATTATCACCTCTTCGTACTTTTATTTTGAAACTTCTGGGCCATTAGTTCTTCTTCCACATTTTAAATTAAACCCCTACCCCTACACAATTATTACCCCGCCGTACTTAAATTGAAACTTCCAGCCAATTTATTCCCTATCCGTAGTTTAGACTTCCCTATCCGTATCTTTGACTTCCCTATCCGTATTTTATCCGTAAATGCAATAGGTAAATTAAACCCATTCATCTTCTTAATAACCACTTAAATCTCAAGCTTCCCCTTCACAATAGTCCCTGCTGAGACCCCAATCCCATTATAATCCCCTGAACTTCAAATTAAACAACTTAAGTAATATCTCATCGAAGCTTTAAATCAAATCTTTTTATCATTGGTATGCCTTCCGCATTTTTTACTAAAACAATTAACTCTCTATTTCACTTATTTATATATTATCGCCATGTAAATTGAGTATAGCAACAGAATAGTTATAGTTTTATCAAGGTAAACTTTGGTTGTAGTTTGGACGGTATCCACAAGTAAATTAGGTGTTTCGATAAGCTGGTATAATATAAATTGCTCGGGAATCTCTATGCTATTCATGTAAAAAGAATGAATTTTTGCAGTGATTGTTATAATTTTTCGCTACTAAACTCTTAACTACATTTCCTGTCTACTTGGCGAAATACTTTTGGACTCGGTTATTAGCATTGTTTTTTTAACTCAGCAAACATGTTTCTTCGTTAAAAGTTCCATGCACAAAACATTAATGTCACACTTTTATCTAAATTTTTACCACCACTTGGAAGACTATCGATTTAAATAATAAATAAACATAGATGTCACGACAGCAACTTCGAAGACAATGAAATGTCTCGTAAATGAGTCACCACAAAATTCACCGAGCATATGCTCGGACCAACCTCTAAATAGATGTTGACGAAATGCTCAGTAATATTACATTATAAAAATGCTCAGGAAATATTTCAACTGCAATGCTTAAAACTAGCTACTAATAATGTCTGGTTGATGCTTTTAGGTAAATACTATAATGTAAATGTGGTTAGATTATTTCTAATTAGAGTACTATTAGTATAGGTATTTGTACGTCATAATAAGCATTTGAATGGTGTTAATTGTTCATTTGTGAATGAGTTACTATTTATTGTTACGTATTGATAATAATCATTTAATTTAATCAATCATAATAATTAATTTGTTTTATTTATCATTTATAACGTTTGAATATTTGTTAATTTTATTATTATTTTATTATTATTGATTAAATTGAAATAGCTTAAAATACCCTTGTTAGCCCTTGTTTGCCCTTTAGCATTGTTGATGATGATGAATTAGATTAAGATCAATATACAAAAGAATGATGACGCATAAGTAGTTTTAAGAATTCTTATTTTCACGAAACACGAAGGGACAAACAAAAGTTTAGGATGAGTAATACAGCATAGCATCCAGGAAGACGCATATGAACTATGGACTAGTTTCCTGAAAATATGTAATGTTTGACTCATGTTTTGGCTTATGTAAAATTTTTGTTTTATCGTTTCTCTTTTCTATTCTCATTTCGACGCTCACAGTTGAAGTTTAAGTTTTCGAAGTAAAGGTTATCTTCTTGATTCAGTTTCATAAAGTTTATTTAATCTAATTAATTTTTTTAAATTCCTGTCTTATTACAATTTACACAGTGAACATAGTGGCCCGTTTTAAAAAAACTAATTAAAATTCTATAAAATTCGAACCTTATTATCAAGAACATAGTGAATTGCATAAGGGCCGTTTTACAAAAACTTATTAAAATTCTTTAAAGTTCAAGCCTTATTATCAAGAACATAGTAAGTTGCATAAGTGCCGTTTTTTGAAAAGTATTTGAAATTAGCCAAATTAGAGCCTTATTGGCAATAACAAAGTGAGTTGGAAGTGGTCTGTTTTAAAAAGACTCATTCTTAGCCGATTTCCAAGATATAAACACTGACAAGAATGGATTCCAACACTACCTTGTCCGGAATCGTAAATGATAAACAGCCCGAGTTTAATCAGTTGAATGTTAACAAGGAGTTGAATTTTGAATTCCAAAACTTTACCTACGGTGTGTATAAGTCTGACTTTGAAAAAAAACGAATCCTGTTAGTCAAGATATGCTTGATTGATATTTATAAAGTTGTTTATGAGACATATATCGGTTATTTGTAACTAATTGCAATGCTATGTCGCCACCAAATAGTGCCGGCAAGATTATCTAGGGTTGGTTGAATTGTTTTTGATGTTCCGATAACTGTGCATAACATTTGTGCATAAACATCTAAAACGTCCACCAGCCAAAGAGGACATTCCAAAAGTTAACAAGCCAACCAGAGATGAATGGTCACAAAGTTCATCAGCAGGTGCTCACCATCCAAAAATTACGCCAGCTAAAAATGGTAATTCAAAACTTCACCAACCAGGCAACCAGACGACTCCTATGAAGCAATGAATAAGGAAAGGTTTCTAGATTTGTTTAAAGGTAATATGAATTTGATTTTTTTGTGTTTAAAAAAATTTAAAGACCAAATATTAAAAAGATTAGACCCCAATATTATTAATCTCCCCAACATACTAAAAATTAGACCCTAACTTACGGAAGCGTATATGGGAAAATATCTTTCCTGCATCATAACAACCTGCTCGCTTATATTCCTTCTTGCTTCCTTTCTTGTGCTTTCCTACTACGTTCGTACTTCCTTCTTTCTTCCTTCCTGCATCCTTTAAAGTTAACTTGGCTGCTCGCTTATTTTTCCTTCGTGCTTCCTTCTATCTTCTTTCCTTCTTTCAACATCGTACTAAATACTAATATAAGTTGCGAAATACTTAATTCAATAAGCGATTCAAAAATAGAAATTACAAAATACATTTTATTATTTTGTAATTGTTTGTTTTTAGCCTTTGCTTTTCAGGATTCTGATTGTACCATAACCACATTTTTTTCAAAGAAGTCACCTTGCTCAGTACGTCAAAAAAGCTTTTTCGATTCTAGTGGAAGGAAACGCCATTTACTTGCGGCAAATGCTGATGTTGCACATCAGTACGTTATCATGTGTGAATCTGGGACATCCACATACGGAAAGAAAAATTAAGATCATCATGTTAAAAGCCAAAAAGGAAAACAAGATTCAACAGAAAACGATAAGAAAAAAAATGAGAAATGCAAAAGTGTAAAATTGAATGACCTAAATTTGAGTAAAAGTAAAAATCTAATACTGTTATTGGTTCAAGATACTCTATTTTTGATCATTTTTAAAAATATATTACTCAGTTCAAAAGTTTTCACATAAGAAAAACATACCCTTTTTAGTAGTCACAAACACAATTTAGTAGTCAAAGAGAAACACCTAAAGCTTGGGGATGTACAACGTCTCCTCTTACAAAAAGAAATTGGACAAAAAATGAACTCGCTAACCTTTTTCTACTTATAACCTTAATTAATGACATGAATGACCATTTCAGAAGGAACAGTTTGAGGGAGCTGATCCTGATGTGGAAGTTGATATTGATGAAGAGGTTAGGTTGTGGCAGATAGAGACGTCTCCTCGTCCAAATTTTGGCTAGGTTACTAAGTTTCACAACACGCCTACTTTACTCAGAAATAAATCACAGACTTAAAGCTCTCTCGGGCATTGTTCGTTTCCTGTCTTAATAAGGCCGACAAATCTGGCCATCCTTCTCGCCTAACGATGGGATTCTTGGAATACTCCTACTCTTTTTTTACCTAACTTTTATTAAAACTGGCTTTGACGTTCCTTCAATTCTAATCACTTACAAACAAAATCCACTTGATCACTTTTTATCGGTATTACTACCATCATCGTATACCTTATCCCGGAATGCTATCTTCAACCTTTTCAGAACAGAACTTCACCAACGAAGCTATCATTCATGCTATAAGTTCTGCAATTACATCATCAGTTCATTTGACCCAAAAGTTAAATTTTATCCCATTTCCCATCATCTTTTGATCCTTTTCTTTGACCCACTTTTTGAAATACGAGATCACCAGCAACTCAAAACATCCTGTTCCATAGAACAGTACCAACAAGTGTTCTATCCTCTAGTTCCGACAGTGATCTAAATCTGTCATCCCCAGGAAGATTTATCTTTTTTAATTGCTAAATTTATCCCTTTACCTACCCCAGATTTCAATATGATGTATAGTAAATCCGATTATATTCAATCCGAATATCAAGTACCTTGTTTGTTATTCAACTTCCGGGACATAGCTCGGTTATTAAAACAACATATTGTTTTAAAGAAATGTACGCAGGCTCTAGGTGGCAGTCTATTTTTCCAAAAAAAGATTCCAAAAAATTACATCTTTATCTTCAAAATCAAAAACAAAAAGATCTCAATCGAGTATTCCACCCTTGATTTGTCCCAAATCATCGAAATCTCCAACTTTAATTCCAAAGTCTGGAACGTCATCAATCCTTGTTGAAAATTCCGTCACTTTTTCTACTAATTCTACACATTCAACATCAACTTTATTCCTCATATTGCCCCTTCCTTGTTATCTGGGTGCAACTGTTTCCCTAACTCTAGAATCCATTTCACATATGGATGCAACATTACAACATGCGTGCAAAAAACCACTTCTTTTGCAAGGTATTTGTCCTTTCCCTGGCACTCCTCTCCCTGTTTACATGTGTCATATTTCGGATTTAAATCAAATTCCCACCAATTCTAATATATTTAATTATGTTCTTATGTGGTAGTCATTCTACTAATTGTCTATCTATTTAACCTTAGTACTATATTTAGCACTTTTAAAACTATAACTGCCTCTTTAACTTCTTCCTTTCCTCTTGAACTCAGTTGAACCTTTTTTTAGATAAATCCTTTAATGTAGTTATTCCATCCATATATGTCACATTATATAAAAAGGTTAGGTAACATTGTATTTCAATTCTTCATGTACTTCTACAATTACTTTAAAGTTTATTTTAAATTTATTCATTCATTCACGATTGGCATCGCTATAAATTTTAATATTCTATTTTTATATTCGCTATTACTATATTTTATCTATGTTTAATTGTCATGCTTGTGAATATCATAATCTTATGGACTGTTATATCTCCTACTGCATTATAACTTCATTTCAATTCAATTCAATTTTATCTGCTAAAACGTTAATGGCTTTTCTTATCATCTTTATCATAAAATTGAACAGTAATAACAATCTTGCTTAATTAAATTTTTTTATCTCTCAACTAATTCTCAACAACATCTCTCAATTAGATAATTTAATTAGGACTGTTAAGACATCTTTTTAGTACGACTTTGATCTCCTATTGTCATTACGAATATTTTTTTTTCTTACGTTGGTTTTCTTATATTGTACTGAGGAAATTGACATCTATATGTAAATAATTTCTCATCTAGACAATTTCGTTAATACATATGCAGTGATAACCTTTTTAAAAATATTTAACAAGGGGTTTGAATGGTTTGTATATGTACTTTGATAAGGGGATCGGTTAATGAATGATCAGACAATATGAAAGTTTGTGGTATTAATAGAAGTATGTAATATGTAACAAGGGGATGCAGATATTATGCTAGTGTGTTTTGTTCAGGGGATCGTTAAATGAATAAGAGTGGTCGCTTGTTTATAATAATGTTAATAAGTTTATTAAGGAACGTTACGTGTGTGGCTCCTTGTACCGAAGGCTAGCTGTTGTTGGATTGAGAGTAGCTGGATAGGAGCTTCGAGAATACCCCTACAAAGGTTTTTTTTATTCTCACAGCAAGTAAGTACGTTGTACATTAATCCGTAGTTAGTTGTTTAGTACTTTTGTTTCAGTGTTATTTCGAAGAGAGTCTACTGGTCCATTGTTCGAGAATTCATTAACTAATTACTATTATAGTTCTTATAGTTCGATTAACTAGGTTATGGATTGTTATTCTGCTCTATTCTGTCTGTCTTTAGAATTTCTGTCAGAATTTACCAGCTAGCTTTGTAAGTTGATTGTTGAATTGATGGCATGCTCAAATTCATTAGAGACATTGTTGAGTGCTTGATTCATACGGATAGTACTGCTGTTCAGCGATGACTTGTTGCTCAATGAGAGCTGAATTGTTGAAAGTGTGCTTCGTCTACGTGGAGATCGTCCACACTGGATTGCGTAGCGAAGCCACAACACCAACTGTAAATTTGAGAGATAGCAGAGAAGGGCGTCTTGGAACGCCTCGGACGACGCGTTCGAGGATGTGTAGCCTTTGAAGGGAAGGTAGGAAGTCGCATGGAGGAGAAACTTAGTTTGATTGATAATTGTGTTGAGTTTCAAGTGGAAATGAATCGTTGATACTTAGGGGTAGATAATTTGATTATCGGTTGTCGATTTTGGTGTGAACACAGAATTCGACGATGAGTGATTCTGGACAAAACGAAAACGTAAGAATTTTTTTGGAATAGTCTGAACTTTGACAATACTAATAATATTTTTATGACTATTTGAATTAGATTTTTAGCAAAAATACAGCTGTATAAGCCCTTAAAAAGCCGCCAGATCGTCTATTAATAAAATTGACATGCAGAAAAGCATACAACCGGATAAAGATGTCGATTCCAAGTCATTAATTGTCCACCTTCACTTCCATTAAAAAGAGTCGTGAAAGGTAAAAGGTAGTTGCTGGCAATGGACACTATAGGACTTTCTAAATCGTACCAACTGATGACGACATTTTATTCCGCGAGAGAATGTCTCTCCTCCAAAATCTCCATTAGAAATATGTATTCCTATAGATGTTTCTACAACTGTGTTTGTTGATGCTACGCTACCTCATATTGAAGGTGCATTTCACAGTGTCACATCAGAGGTCAGAGATGGTGTTCTTAAGCATTGTTTCATATACCATGAAGACATTATCCTCAACTACATCACTAACAACCCAATCACGGAAGCTTCCAATGATTCCGTTAATGCTCAATCAGGGATAGAAAAGAGCTAAAAATTTAGTGAAGAATGTACTGTTGATTTTTGTAACTTAAAGTAGATTATAATTTTTTTTACTTTACGATTTTGAGCTGTCAATTGATTGACAAGGAATATTTAAATATTCATCTTCTCCAATTAATTATAAATTATATAATTTTAATTATAGAAATATATATTAATTGTTATTATAAAAAACACCTATTAATCATTGTTATTAAAATTTAAGCAAAAATATAATAGAAATGATTTGTTTAATAACTTGTTAAAAAAGTATATTTAAACCCAAATACTCTAAAATTTACAAAGTAAAGCATGAACTATAAAAACCTTTTTGTTTGCAAAACAGTTTTATTCATTTTTTTACAATATAAATAATTCGTCAGTGGTACAATTGGAGTCAACCTTCTCTTAATATAAACATTTATTTTAGAAACTTGAAACTGCATTTAACTTCAATGTGATCGATTTCTTCCAAATCCAAATTAATTTTTAAAAATTTCTTTCTTCATTCACATTTTGAGCTTATAAACAACAGCATGCAAAGCGAATTTGAAATACACTTTATTTTAAAATAGAGTCTTTCGACAAGCTGCTATAATGATTAATATTATAGAAATAGATGAAATGAAATTCAAATGAAAAATCAAATCAATAAAAAATTGAGTTAATTGAGAGTCTGAAAGATATATCAAATTGTCCGTCCATTTAATAAAAATAACCCTTTAATAACAACAAACCAACAGTCATTAGATCGTTAAATAACTCAATGCATAAATCATTTAAATTGTTCAATTTATGACATTAGGACTTTATACGGTTACTTACAATTAGAAGCTACAGAAGAAGGTGTATAAAGGCTGACATGATATACAACGGTCTGTTTAGTCAATCAGGAAATTTTTTATTTGTGCCTCAAACATTAAATTATTCAAACAAAATAAGGCAAACGGGATCTAATATATTTCAAATAAATGAGATATGGGAACTAAAAATCATCTAAAAATGTACATATATATATATAAATCTGAAACTATTAAGTATACACCCTAAAAATATCATGCAATGTAAAAAAATATATCTTCAAAGTTTGAACTTATTTGGTTATTAATTATTGGCACAATACTTTATGGGAATGTCTTGGTGTCCGTCCGTCTGTCTGTCTGTCGGCACGATAACTCACGAACGGATGTACATTTTCAAATTCTGTTTTCGCCATTCGTAATAAGAAATGCCAAGGAGGATCCCATTAGATTTTGGATTATCCAGGTCACCCCCCAGGGAGGTGGGGTCAATGTTTAACATATGTTAAATTACAAACCCCATTAAATATGGTGGCGTTGGAAAGCCATAGTAAGGAGCTTTCAAAAGTACTATTTGACTATGGGAGTGGGACCACTCCTGAGGGCAGGGGGAGGGGTTAAAGTTATAGTATATGGGGCAACGTGAGATTTACACGCCAGTCAATTCTGGAACTAATTACAACGGTATTAGGTGGATATTTCGGGTAAGGGAAAATGGGGTAATGTGAGATTTTCTCATTTTTAACATCTTGACCCCTAGCACCTATAGGTGGATATTTCTGGTAACGGAAAATAAGGCAATGTGAGATTCTCTCATTTTTGACATCTTGACACCTAGTACATCTATCTACTGTATATTATGTGTGCCAATACTTTGGTATATCCGTTTCAATGGCTTATTAATTATTGGAACAATACTTTATGGGGAGTCTTGGTGTCTGTCCGTCTGTCTAATTTGGTCTGTCGGTAACGGAACGATAACTCACGAACTGATGTACATTTTCAAAATCTCTTTCGATAGTCGTAATAAGAAGTGCCAAGGAGGATCCCATTAGATTTTGGACGTTCAAGGTCACCCCCCTGGGGAGGTGTGGTCAATGTTTACCATATGTTAAATTATAACCCCCATTAAATATGGTGGCGTTGGAAAGCCCTAGTAACGAGCTTTCAACACTCACTGACTTTGGGGGTGTGACTACTTCTGGGGGCAGGGGAGGAGTTAAAGTTTTGGTTTATGGGGCAATATGAGATTTACTCGCCATTCACCTCTGAAACTGAACTCTAAACTGGAACCTGAATCACTCACTCAAGAATCATTTTATAATGGAATGTCGTAATTGCCAATTCTCTATTGTTCTTTGTACTATACTGTACAAAAGCATATCCAAGTCCTTTCTTTGTTTCCTGGTCGCGTGCTATGTAGATAGACATGAGCGCTGTACCATCATCCAATCTGAAATGACTAAAGTTCATCTGCTGTGACATCAGTAGATAGTCCTTTTACATAGCTATAAACAAAAAAGATTATTAATTACTAATTTTAAAAATAATTAAACTACATTTTGAATTTAAAATTTAAATTAAAAATTAAAATTACATGGAGCATTCATCTTTTTGAGCTCTGTAGTCTTGGAATGTCAGGGTTGCGGTTGTCATGTTTGGTTGATTTGTTGAGACCTTTTCAGTACAATTCTTTAAATTTAAAGGATCAAACCGATCGTTACAACCAACTACGGGGCGTTGTATCGTTGTCACTGTCATCAGATATATTACTCTCCTTTTCATCAGTTATAATCTCCTGAATCAAAAGAAAAAACTACTTTTGGCTTGTTTACTTGGTATTTTTTATAAACTTTGGAACCCCGTAGCGGACAAACGGAGCTTTTGCCCCAAAAACGGTTTCAACGGTAATCAACATTAAAAACACTACTGATGCACTGAATGTCATAAAAATCGGAGGTGTGGGGTTATAAAGGTAATATAACATATTTTTAGTAGCACGGGAATTTTTTTAAATGACTATATTTTTGTTGCTAATCCAAATTGATTAGAGATATCGCGTTTTTCGTCTCACCCCCAGATTTGTCCATAACCCTACGAAAAAATTTAACCTGAAGGAAAACGCATGGTTACCCATTTGGTCACTCCGTAACAAGTTGAATTTATAATAATAATAAATAAAATAAACCGTTACAACGAATGTAACCAAGGGGTGTAAACCAAACCTACACGTCTTGTCTGCCCGTCTGATAAAACGAATTTTAAGTCTGTGTCCAAAAACCCGTTATAATTGAAACTTTATTCGACTTTAACCTTTTGACCTCATAGAAGGTCACAGGATCATTGGAGGTCAAAATGAATATCAAAATCGGATTTCCCATATAAAAACCGATTAGAATC
>JAQFZB010000728.1:0-11099 GCA_034695165.1 Desoria trispinata | reverse complement strand
TCACAAGTCTTTTCAATGTTATTATTGGACTTTAATAAACTTTCCAAGTCTGGATCCATCTTAAATGAATAAAACATCATGTTACTAGTCATGATAAAATTCCTTGCGTTTTTTTTTCAACAAAAATTAATACTACTATTTAGTCATCGTTTAGCCTGTTCAGTCATTTTAATATTCATGGTAATAATAGAAGCATCGTGACATGACATGTCATAATATAAACTGAAACTATAATGTGATGAATTCAATGTACGTAATGTTTAATACTGTTATCTAATACATGTTTTATATTACATACGCACATGGAATTAATTAAGATATTACTATGAATTTCATGTAGAGTAATCGTCAAATTCTGCAAAATTATAAACTGTGCAATGCATTATAAATTCTAAAATGAATATTACTCCCAAAAATTATAAATACGACATTAGTTTACACGTTTGTATGAACCAATTTAATTGCCAGAGGGGATTGCTTAAATTTTATCCTGGTCAGAACCGTCGGAAGCCATGATAATTTCAATGCATAATATAATGTCCAACTAAATGAATTATAAGAACTTTCAAAAGTTTATTTAAAAAATCTATCATTAAATTCTGTTATATTAATAAGTACTACTGTTAATAAGTATCTAAATATATGCCATATAATTAAAACTGTTACCTTTAATAATAAAGCTTCGGATCTGATGCTTCCTTAAATAGCTGGGGTGCTTTTAATAATATCAATAGAAGACAATTATTGGGATTGACGTGATTCGTAAATATAAACTTCGTAAAACTCCTGACCTAGGTAGCTATGACAATTTTAGTCTCCTTATACTTTGGGTGGAGGGTTGGTTGCCAATGGCTACCTGGAGAGGAAACTAAAATTGTCATTAGCTAACTTGGTTTAAAAAATTATTTGTTCGCAAAAATTGCATCGCATGTTTCACCACTGAGAAAGTTTCACCACTTCGCAAGATTCATGACGTTTTTATGCGTTGACGACGTTTACAGTGTCGACGTGAATCCCCCCTATTGTTAGCTTATCATTGAAATATTTTTTGTACTGCTTTTTGTTTAAAAAACATTTGAAACTTTAAAACAGATTATGTTTAGATGCACCAGTCTACCATTTAATAATAGGAAGGAAACAATGAACCGTCTAACAGACTTTTTGAGAAGATTGTAGTTAAATTTTTTGATACCACAAAATCTAGCATAAAATCACGTACAGCACCTTCTATAAACAGCAATCGTTTAATCTCAAAATGTAAACACATTCTAATATTACTATATTATAATTTTATCTTATTGTACATGTGGGCTTGCCCATCATGTAGGAACTGAGCTGAAGACCTAATATACTATCGATCTACTATTCGTCTATATGAAATGGTAAAATAAACCCGAAACCCGGGTTGTGTATATTCCTACGATTGCAGGAAGCAGATATACTACAAGTTACTCTGATCTGGAGAAAGTTTCTCTCTCGCGATTATGTCTTTGGGGTTTCAGCGCAAGTTCTTGTACTTGTAACTCCAAACATTTCATAGCATTTGTATTTATTACATTCCAGTACATCATTTGGTAGTTGCTCCAATTTCATTTCAATCTCCAGTATGCTTTTGGGTTATCACAAATTGGTTGTGACCATATTGTCATCCTTATTAGGTTCTTTGACAACCATGAGACAATGCATGAGGTAGTGATACAATTTCATTCAGCAACGATGTATCTCGATCTACTCCCTATTACCCAGATTGTATGAGAATTATATCAACATTAATTGTCATTCAATCTGGCCCTATTACTTTGTAACCGTAATAATAGTAATCCAGCAAAATGCAAGATAAATTGGGTTGCTTTCCTTGCATAAAACGAGTGATGCTATTCATTTTGGTGAGCATGAAAGAATTAATTTAAAAATTAAAATATGATATGTGACAATTTATTTGCCTTTCTGTTGTAACACACAGGTTCTTATGATTCCAACATTAGTTAATTTGGTACAGGGAATGAAACACAATAGATACTGGAATAATGTTGTTGCAGGGGATGCTCCTTTCAGGAATCTAGATCATATTGTACCAAAAGATAATATATTTCAACGACGTTATATTCTTCTGAATGATCCAAAATCTTCCAAAGAAATCGTTGAATCCTTGAAATTCCTTCATAGAAATACAAATGGAGGAGAATCAGTTATGGTTTCTGCTGTCGTCATATTCTTCGCATGTGCCATTGTTCATTTTGTGAGTTTTTGCCTCTACAGAGAAAGATTTGTTTACAGACGTCCTTATCGACTTGGAGTATGACAATAATATACACTAATTTATCATAAAAATCCTCTCATTTAAATTAACATTTCAGACGTACATCTTTTATGGAACTGGGGCAGCGTTATGTTTTCTCGTAGCCGTTGGAATATGCGTAGATACATTTACAATCAATTGGAGCAGATCAAGAACTCAATCAATTCATTCACTTCTGTCAAAAACCAACAAATCAGAAGAGCATAGACTTTATTTCTCGGAATCCAAAAAAGATAATTCGAATATTAATAAAACTTGGATTACTGCCAAAGATATGGGGGATATTGCAGACATTTGTTATAAAGACTTTCCCTACACAATGAAAGCATTTTCAGATCTTCATCACGTATTTCCAATTCCCTTAATCACAAAAATTCAAGGGAGATTTTATCATCCACATGAATTCGCTGCATTGGGATTTTGCCAATACTTTCATTTCAAATTGAACTCTATTGTAAATTATTCATCTTAATTTTTAAACAAACATTTATACTTCTTTCATAGTTAATTCGATTAACTGAGCGAAGTTTTCAGTTAATCGAATTAACTACTTCTTTCACATTTTTAAACATTTTATTATTACTAATAGATCCTCTTGATAATTAATGGAATTCTTTGTTTACTTATTCTACTAATTGGGTGGACTCAACTTAGAGGGTCAGTGATTCAACGAGTATATACAGCGACTCAAAGTTTACGGTTCCACGATGGAACTGAAACTGAATATGCAACAATTGAAGATTAATCTAAGATAATATTGTAAATCTATGAAGTTCTTTGAAAAAATATTTTTTAAACATGTCATATCATATTTGTAATTCCAAGTTCTGAAACATTTTCGGACTATAAATCTTGGGAAAATAAACGTTTGATCTCATCGTCAGAGGAGTACCTTCTCATTCCTTAATTCCATTTACGTGACCACTGGAAACACAGTTATTCATTTAGATATTTCTTTGCTTTTAGTTCGAAATTTTCCCCAAATGCAACTGGGGATGTATTTGTCTTTTTGGGTGTAGTGCATTTCAGAAAGATATCAAGGAGCATAATAATTTTCCTATATAAATTTTAAAATGGCTAAACCTTCAGAACTGGGAAGGATGAGGATGTCGGTTATAGAAAGCGTGGTTTTAGCATTGACCGTTCCAATGCAGGTTGGTAAAGTCTCAATTTTGAAAATACATACATAGTCATGATCTATAATTACTAACATTACCTGTGATTTGATCTCGAAGCTTTGTAACATTGGCGGGGTTGTATTAATATTCATCGCCCAATTACACGACTACAATTGGAATGACGTTTTGTCAGGAAGTGCAAAGATTCCAGAAGAAAATCCTGGGCATTTTTTCTATAATAAAACTTTCGATTTGGATGAAAAATATTGGGCTCATGAAAAAACTTTATTGAAAAGGGGAATTACAGGTCCAATTGTTTACACAATTATTCTATTAACTACAATCATAGTCGTCATTATTCATCAAATTCATGGGTTTTGCTGTGATTGTCAAGCTAATGGAGAAAATGGACTTCGACGGTATCGAATAATGGTTTGTATAATGAATATGATGTATTTAAATGAATAATGTATCTAAAGAACCAAAAAAAACTTAAAAATTACAGGTTATAATTGTGTACATTGTTCTGGAATTTTTGCTTCAAGTTGGAATCGCTTTCCAATCCACATCTACAGCTGAAATCAACGATAATCAATTGGAAGTTCATGCGAAACTTTTTCATGTTATCAAAGATTCCTCTCCTGAGAAAAAACAAAATCAAAGTGAAATAGTAATAATTACGCGAGATATTTTATCCGTATGTTTAAAATACTCAATGTTTCAAAAACTCAATCCATCAGCAAACTTTGTAGAAGAGCTTAGAAATGTAACGATCATCGAAAGTTCAAGTGAAAATCGTACTGAATATTTGACTGCATCTCAACTTGAAACAATAGGATTTTGTCAATATGATGCTTTCAAAGGAGTGTCCGTTGTGAGTTGAAATATATTAATATTAATTTTATTTATATATGATGTAATGTAATTCTTGACAGATTTTAGCTATGACGTCCTCGCTTATTTCATTAATCATCCCATTTTTCATTGCAATTGAGAGCAGTTTTGAGGACGTAAAAATTAGAATTGAGGCGAAGAAAATTCCGGAGGCAGGAGAAGGCCAGACATCCGGTGATCAGATTTCAACTCCTGGTACGGTGTCTGATGATTCAAATGTTTCTGGAACATAGATTTAATGTACTCCATGAACTTGTGTTTCGAAAAATGTTCTTTTACAATAAAAACACGTAATTAATTTCCATTTTTATTTCAATCCATTTATTTTTGGAAGTTTAGGAAAAAATCAACTGAAATAATCTGAAACTGAAGACATTGGAAGCTATAAAAATAAAAATATTCACTATTGATCAGCGTTTCGTATTTTCCACTCTTGAGACGTTTTTTCCGTTCCACTGGAAAAAACTGGAAAAAACGGAAAATAGTGGAAAAAACGGAAAATCCTGGAATTTACTGGAATTTTGATTTAAATGTGGATTTCTGAGCGCAATATTTGAAAGTTAAAGTAGATATTTATAATAAAAGTTGCATTAATTTTCCTTTAGACAGCGGATCTGCGTTTGATAGATCTCTATCAAACTATTAAGTGAAACAGTTGCACTATCTAATTTTCCTTGAAAGTGAAAAGAGACTTAATTGAAAGTATAAAGAAATTTAATTTTTGGTATGGTAAATTGGTTTGTAATATAACTATAACTGTAATATGGAAGTTTGTTTATACTATATAAGTATAATAAGTGTAAGTTTGTAACTATATTCAAAATAAATTGGTCTATTTTTTATTAAATAATTAAATAAAAACATAGACCAAAATTGATTATATAAATGTTATTAATAAATATTATTATTAACATTTATATGATCAATGATCACTTTATAGACAGCGGATCTGCGTTAAGGGAAAAGTTGCACTGTCTAATCCATTGACTTATATACTACACCTAGAGAAAGGTCCAATCACTTTATACTTCCATCAAAATACGTCGTATTTTACAAATTGTATCAAAGTATGTAAAATATTGCATGACTGGAAGTAATTGAGAATTTTAGATACGGTTATTTAATGATTTTGGCTTGATTTAAATAAATTCCACTTTATTCTTTTTGATCACCTAACCCCGGGTGGAAAATACCGGCAAATTCCAGTAAATTCCACACTAAAATTCCACCTGGAATTTACCATCCGAACCCTTGTATATGTATGAACGTAAATATGAACTTCGTTCTTTAAAAAAGTTTAGACAAAAAGTTAAAGTTAAAAACCAATTGTTTTATACATCGGGTAAAAAGAATATGTAAAAAGAAAGACTTGTAGTTTGTAGTTTTCTTTTGACCTCTGCAATCTCTAGAGCATTTTTTGAATTAAATTGGCATATTCATTGTGTGGGATTTGTTAAAAATATTAAAAGGTTTTCAATAACCAAGTTAAGGAATATTTCTAGATGTTTTGGCAAAAAATTCTTGGATCTCTTTTGACAGTTTACTGATCCTTGTATCAGTATCAGTAACCTATATTAACGTGTTAAACCATTTCAATACATATTATTAATATGCCTTTTACATTTATCTCCACGAAATTATACATGAGTCGTTATAAATTATAGTTAATACAAATACCATTTGGATTTATACCCAGGTTTTTTATCCCTGTTCCGTCTCATGACGTCCCAACAGTTGTCAAGACATCAAACCACACCCACAGCGCGACGATACTATGTATAGACAACTCAACGCTTCGAACCTTATCTTCATTAAGTAGCTTCTCGTGATTACGTGTCTTATTATAGCATATCTTATCATTCATTCGATCGAGACTTATTCTGTACACGCATGTAATTAATAACATTGGCTTGTTATCAATAAAGACTTTATTATAACTTGCTGCCCTTTTCATATGAATCTAGCCCGTAGCGCTATAATTAATCCCTGTTTATATTATTATCACTACAAAGTTATTCCTTTTTTAAGTAAAGTTTTATAAATGGACTAACTTGCAATAAAATTAGAAACACGTTTCGACCAAAATTTGTTAAATTAATGCACGCTATTTAGAAATATGAAATAAAAAGTATTTGTGAACTCTGCTAGATTCCTTAAGCCTGTAAGCTACATATGTTCAACTTTAAACGGTAAATCGCAGTTTTAAATTGGTTTTTAAAATACCTAGTCAATGAATCAAAACACAACATAATTTTATTATACAACCCAAATTGAATAATTGGGCACATGCTTTGATAATCCTAAACAATGTTTGTTGTTAAAGACTTTTTGTTTTATTACGTTTAACAATTGCAATATCACATCTTCCAAACTCTGAATTAAAATGTCGTTTGCAGCAATCTGAAATGTTTGGATATTGACCGTCGTCCGTTTGGCAAATATCATCAACTGGTAATGCGCTCTTTACTTCATGGCAACATTTAGCTGTTTTCGCCTTTCCTGTTTCCGCGTCTTTTTGACATTTGCAGTAGGTTGGAACCTCTATTTTGCTTTCGGCAACTAGAGCATAAGCCGCAACACTGACGATGACTATCAAAGTAATTGCCTTCATTTCTCTTTACAGGTGTTGATGTTACAGCTACAATCAATTATCAAGTTATAGGTGATCCTACTATATTTTAGAAATAGTAAAACTCACATTTACAAGTGTGCTAGGAATGGGTGTGCTTTTGTTCAGAGCATACTGCAGAGCATACGACAACAATAAAACTGTTTCCAACATTTGCAAAAACAATTGCTTGTTTCCTTCAAGGATGTTTTGAGAAAAAATAGGTTGTCAGGGATTTTCATTGTTTTAACGACATTGAATTGAAAGTTTCTCTTTTTTCTGCTCTCAAAGCTTTCTCAATGTTGAACTGTTCATTAGATACTTTGAGATGTATATGTATTTATAAAACGGCACATTTGTAATATCATTGATTGAAAAAGGATCAGGTGGGGCACGATCGATAGGACAAAGATATATTTAAATATTTCTTCTTTAGGAGGGTTGAAACAATGCACATTTGCGACGGGATCATTAAACTTGCAACCAGATTTTATTGTTTCCAATAAACAATTATTAAAGACAGTTTATTTGTTAAAACATTTTGCTAATGACGATGAACTTACGCTATTCGTCCACATATCGGTGGTTCATTTTACATTTTTAATCCCTATACCTTACCATAGTTAGCCAATTCAGATTTGTCCAGAACTGATCGAGTCAATTTTCGATAAAACGATTCGATGCCAATGCATTTTAACTCCGCACTTCCTGTAAATAAAACCACATTATTATCACTCCAAACTAGTCTGAACAAATAGAAAACGTTTTGATTAATATACGTATTTACGGAGCACGTAAATATAGGAAAAAAATCATCGTCCTCTTACTACGTTATGTTTGCCATTTATTACGACCTTGAGCGATCTGGTCTTGACGATGAGTCCAGGGCTTTTGAAACAATATACGGCTACCTTTCTCGTGCACTTCTAATTCTTTTAAATGATACTACAATTAAACTAGCTCATGGGAATCTTGAGGACTTGGTTGGTGAACAAAGAAACTCGGGGTGCGTTATTTCCGGCGGAGAACATAATTGTTGACCGATAAATAAATCCGACGGAAGTTAAAATTGCCATTCAACACCCAATTAAACAATTAGCTCAACAAGCATTCATTTCAAATATAGAGATCATTGGAGTTACTTACTGCGATTCTGACAGAGAACGGCATGACTGTCCAGTGATTAACGCCTCTGCTTGTCCAGCCGTGCCGGGTCCAAATGGGGGTACTGAGTACAATTCCCAGTATCTGCAAGGAGTTTTTTCCCTACGGGTTTTTTTCTCCTCTGCGCTAGCTCACGGTGCCGTTCTCCAGTCCCAGCTGTATCTGGAAACTGCCTCAAAAGTAGCGAAAAGAGAAATTAGTTCCGTATAGGCGAAAGCTATATCATACGGGTATTAACCCATTGACTAAAGAGAAGGATCTCACTCATCACTTTAGTCTATAGTATTGAGCCAACTTTAATTTTTACTGCGATCCTGACATTGAAGCAAAGGCCCGGCCAGTTGATCATCCGACATTGAAAGGTTCTTGGAGTTCAAACACTCCTGTAAAACATCGACAATTTTGGAAAAAGAACTGTTTAAATATTGATTCCAGATTTAGGATCAACATTTCGCGACATTTTTATACTTTAGATTGATGTTTAAAGTCCTCATTATTCTACTAAACCAATGTTGGCCGTGTTGTGAATACAAAATATTTGAAATCTATTTTACTAGTAGTGCAGAAGCCCGTATTTCGGTGTAGGAGCTCTGATGTAAAATTGTTACCCTATTACTACGGCGTCGGAACCTAAATATGGAACACAACAGCATATTTTAGAGCTCCCTCCCACCCACGCTCTAAAATATGAAAGTTGTTTTATTGGATGTTTTTTATGGATTTTAAAATATGAAAATATGGAAATATGTGTCCAAAGGATGAACAAGATCTGTACAATTTAGGGAATAAATGACACTCATATTACAATCCTCGTTCACAAATCGGTTGTAAAGGGATGAATCTGTATGCCCTCCCCATTTGTCGAGTAAATATAATACACTCCCCTTTGCATGTGGGGCTACAAAATTACAATCGGTTACAATCTTTCCTATATACATAATAATTCGTTACTTTTTAAATAAATTAAATTCCATGAAATATCAAACCTTGAACATTTTCGTGTTCATCAACAAATCCGTGAGTGAAAGCAAGCTTTTCTAATTTTTCCACCAGCACATGTGCAATCTCGAAATGATCTTCATCCGTTGGTTCTTCATCTTCATTGTATTTTGGTATTTTGAAAACAGATTTGAAAAAAAGTATTTTGTATTTTGGTATTTTGAGAGTTATTTTGTTTTGAAAGTATTTTGTATTTGAGTATTTTGAACCAAATAACACTTAGTGTATTTTAAAATACAGTCCAAAATACAAAATACATTTAGTGATTTTTACGGCACACAAATCAAAATTGAGCACGAAACTTTAAAAAATCGGTTTTCATTTACATTTCATTGCAAATTTTAACATAATTTTCCTTATTTGTTGAAAGTTAATATATATCGCTGAATTCGGGAAAGTAAAATTTTGTAACAAAATAAACCAACTTTTGAAAAAATGTACAGAAAGTGCCAATTTCGTTTAAACAATACATAATAGTATTTTGTATTTTGATGGAGTATTTTAAATACGTATTTTGTATTTTAAAAACAAAATTTGACTTAAAGTATTTTGTATTTTAAAAACAAAATTTGACTTAAAGTATTTTGTATCTTCAACTATGGACAAGTATTTTGTACTTGTATTTTGGTGCCTTCAAAAAAGTACTTGTATTTGGTATTTTGGAATTCAAGTATTTTGCCCAGCCCTGGTATTTAGAATAATAAAAGTTAAATCTCACGACCAAAAATAATTTAATGCTAGTGACAAATGTACACTAATAAAATTCCAATGATGAAAATTACTATGTGAGTGCAAAAAGTAATTAGTTCTGGTTTCATGTAGGAAGACAAGTACGCTTAAAGTGAAAGCAGGAATGAAAGAGAGTGGGAGAAAAGGAAATCTTTCTCCTCGCGGCTTTATTTACTTTATAGTATAGCGGAGTTTGACCTGAACTTGAACCCTTTATATCGCGGTTCAAATTGGCCATTCAATGAAAAGATTGTCATCTTTGAATTTATAATTTTTTTCTTGATTTTTTTATGTGTCTCACTTATCATTTCCGGTGTAGTATGAAAAAGACCTCCATTGCTTATTATTATTATTATTCTTAGTTCAATTAACAATTAACTTATTGTTAGTTCGGTGTAGAAGGTCTGATGCAAAATTACTGCGTGAGAGTTTCTTAGTTTACAATCGAACTCCCAAAAAATACAGCATCCAGTGACCCCTGAGTGACCCTGGGGGGTCACAGGTCACTTTATAATTTTTCCCAGGTTGAATGAAAGTATGCCTTTCAATTGATATCCTTTTTGATAAGTATCGCAGAGCACCCCATTTGCCTCTAATTGACCCCTGAATGACCCAGGACGGTCACAGGTCATTTTTATAATTTTTCCCAGGTTGAATGAAGGTATACCTTTCAATTGATACTTTTTTTGATAAGTATCGCAGAACACCCCCCTTACCTCTAAGTGACCCCTGAGGACCCTGGGGGGTCACAGGTCACTTTTATAGTTTTTCCCAGGTTCACTGATGGCACACCTTTCAATTAATACCACATATGATTGGGGTATTTTTTGACGCGCAAGACCCTTACATGCCCCTTTTAAGGTCTTTAACGGTCACTGGGAAGGTCAAATGACATGTCCTTATAGCACATTCGTGTTGTTGAATAAATATTAACATATTTCACCTCAAAAAATTTTTTGTCAAAAAATGCACGTTACTCGGGAAATGGATGCTGTATTTTTTGGGAGTTCGATTGTAAACTAAGAAATTCTCACACAGTACGTTCAATAAATCTAATTTTAAGTCATGCAAATGCAAAAGGAGCATAGGTATGGAACACAACATCATATTTTAGAGCTATCTAACATTATATATATGGTGGTTATTGCTGCTATAACTAAAAGAGCACAAATACCTTTTTCAGCTTGTTTACCAGCTGAAAAAGCAGCTCCTATGTATGTATGTATTATGTGGGGAGAACTGTTACTCATAAAGAGCACAAGTCCAGCCGCGCAGGTCACTAATGGAC
>JAQFZB010000727.1:0-11107 GCA_034695165.1 Desoria trispinata | reverse complement strand
ACGGACTCCTTCACGCACCGAAGACCACCTGCAGGGCTATAAATGAATATGGATTAAAGTTTCTCTGGAATTCCGTCTTATTAGTTAGTTCTTGCCAAAAATAAAAATTGTAATATGGGGGAAGGGGGGCACATAGAACCTAGAGTACTCAAAGGGGGCAGGGGTATAGATTAGCTTTGAAATTTTTGATAGTTGATAAAGAGAAAAAGTAAAATAAAGTAAAAACTACCAAATTCGGAGTGAGTCAATTTTGAGGATGTCATCGCCCGCAGAGGAATCACGAATCACGATGTCGGTGGATGATGACTTTGGGGTCATTCAGAGCAAGACTGAGGTTCATATCTTGTGTGGCGTTGGTTGGGGTAGGATGAATACTAGGAGGAACTCAATTGCATCTATCAGACAGAAGATATCAGATTGTGCGTGTCGTATAGAAGAGTCGTATCAACGAAACATGCTCATATAACGCTAACGGTATATATTTAGTAGACCATTGATAGGGCATTGATAAAGGTGGCGGACTTCACTCTGCATTCTTTGTCTTGTCGTTGACTACTGCTTTAAATTAAATTACGCACAGACAACACATGATAAAATTTCCACTTGTTGCTTATCAAAAGTCAAAAGATATCGTTTTCTGCCAAAATAACAAAATATGGTCGTGTGCGTGGCGTCATTTATACTCCAAGGCGTCACGGCACAAATATATTTCTGTACCTATTGACTGTCTGTGGAAAAGTTGAATTTTAATTTATGTTCAATGATTTACGTATAAAAATCAATAGAATTTAATCTCAAGTTTCAAAATGTATTTTTTTGTAGAAAAGTATTCAGCTAGTCAGCAATTGTTCTCTTCTTGGGGTCAAAATGAGGTCATTGAGAAGTGGTAAAAGTCTTCCCGATTCCCCACCCGTTATGCGACAAAGACCTGCAGCTGTAGCGAAACCTTCTAATTTGGTATTTTCATTTTCTTACGTCCAATTAAAAACGTAAAGGTTTTGATAATAATATTGCAATTTCAAATGTTCTGTAGTTACTCGTGCCAAAGACAGAATTAAACGAATCCAAAATTCTAGAGGACACAAAGGATGACATAAGTCCCATGCTCCTACCAGGTTCCCCAGGACGCACTTCCACACCCTTACCCACCAATAAAGTTATAGAAAACCTGTTGGATTCATCAAATACCACTTCTGAAGATTATACCCTTGATTCAAAAACTGAAGGAGCAAGTCCAAAAAGAGTTCGAGGAAGACCCCCAAAGCAATCTACATCCCCTATTAGAGTTACAATCAAATTGAAAACTGAATCACCACTGATATCCGGACAAGGACACATTTCCAGAACGTCCATCAAAAGAGAAAAGATGAACAACGCCAGTGACAATGAAACCGACGTTACTAATACAACATTGGATACCACAATCGAAGATGTCCCTCAAACAACAGAATCTTCATTATCTAGTTCTAATGAAAATGTTAACGACGTAGTAAAACAGAAAAATGTGGAATCATCAAGACAAAACAGTCAAGAAAGTTCTCAGAAGACACTAGAAGAACCATCACAAAGACTTTCCAAAACTAACATATGCCAAACATGTGGTGCTGGTTTTCATCGTAAAGCTACCTTACAAATGCATCAAAAGAAGTGCAAAGAAATTCTGCGATTAAAGAAGCAAGCTGAAGAAAGTCGTGCGGCCGCAGTAGCAGCAGCGGAAGCTAAAAAAGAAAAACAAAAGGAGAAATTACAAAGTCCTGTCAAAGTCAAGAAAGAAAAGGATTCAATTCATGTAGAACCAGAAGAAGCACAAGAAGATTCAACATCTTCTTCATCCCAATCGTCGCCAATGAAAGCATCAAGATCTCTAATTATACCATTTACTAAGAAGCGTCCATCAATTCCATCCCTGGCTTTGAAGGATCCTGTAAAATGTGATCAATGTGGAATGACCTTTACCCGTAGGGCACATTTAAATAGGCATATGCTTCTCCATTCTGGGGTAAAAGCCTAATTTTTAAACTCTATAGAACATTCACTTCACTACTCGGTTATTCAATGACTAATTTTTTTACTTACAGGTAAAGCCTTATGTCTGTGACGTCTGTGATATCAGGTTTACCAGAAAGGATCACATGCTGGCTCATAAACAGAAGCATGAAAAAGGATACGATAATGACCAACCAACTATTCCATGTAATTAACCAACTCAACTATAATCAAATTATCATGAACATGCTTCTTCTGACGTTCTGACATTATAACAGTTTTTATAATATTGTTCTTCTTATATTTATTAGGTGAGCAGTGTGGAATGAATTTCTTGTCATACAAAAGTTTGGAAAGACACATGCAATCCGAACACTTAATTCCAAACTTTTCTCCTCCAAGACACGTGGAAATGCTTTATTCAAATATTCAGCATCCTGGTGTTGCATCCACTTCAGTCTCAGATGACATTGTATGCGAATTATGTGGAAAGGTATGACATATGATATGAACTATGTAAATTATAATTAATCCTTTCTAATTGTGTGATTTGACATTTATTATTGACAGAAATTTCTTCAAAAACGATATTTGCGAGCTCACAAGAAAATCCACATCATGAAGGGAGACTATTCATTTTCATCAGGAGGAGGATTGAATGATCAGCAAAATGATGACAATCAGTATTATGACAGTTATGAACAAAACATGGACGAAGAAGATATTAACAGTATGGTGAATCATCCAATGAGATCCAGTTCTCGACAGATACACAAAACAATTGTTACTACCACAAGTCCAAATAATTCCCGAAGATCTTTAGTACTTAATAATAGACTTGTAAAGTTAAGCTCAGATTTGGCCAAGAAATCCCTGAATAATAGCAGTAATTCTGAAGCAGATATCAGCAGTGATAGGAATATCGATGGCGAGGGTGAATATGAAGACATGGATTATGATTACGAAGCTATGGGAAAACACTTTCCTGCAGAACTTGAAGGCGTAGAAGAAGATTACGAACAAGATAATGAAAATGAAAGCTCCGAAGATAATTCTTCTCAAGACCCTGATCAAACTCAGCAAAAGGAATTGGAATGCTCTGTATGTGGGAAACCATTCCTAGACAGAATGGAATTAAGGAAACATTATAGAGTTCACAAGAAAAGATTCATATGTCGTTTTTGCGGTTTGCGTCTTGCAAGTGCTGGAAGCTTAATGCGACACAATTTAATTCATACAGGGAAAAAACAATTTGAATGTAAACTTTGCGGACGAAAATTTTCCAGAAAAGATACTCTTGCGGTACATATACAGGCACATAAAAAAGCTGTCACCAGAGTCAACATGTCAAGACCCTATTTGTGCAAAATTTGTGGAGCTGGATATACGATGAAATATAATCTAATACGTCACATTAAAATGTGTCATAGTTTTTCAAAGTCTTCAAAACATGTAGACGCCATAAATAGATTTCGACAAGAGAATGATCGGTTGGCGTCCTTATTGGCCCATGATGAGATCAATGGAATTGAAAATGACGACGATGGAAATCTCCACAATGACAATGAAAACAATACAAAAGAAACCACTGGAGAAGATGACAGTGGAATGGTAATAGCTTTGAACCCCCTTGATTTATTAAACCTTGAATCAGGCGAAGGGCTGAATTCTACATCAGATTATCATTACATTAAAAATGAAAATGGAGAATGTTTCGAGGGGAATGAAGAGACCGAGGTAATGGAAGGTGAAGGTCTAGATAGGGATCATCCTGAAGGTTATGAATCTAATGGATCCGACGGACAAGCTCCAGATGGAAAATATCCTTGTCAACATTGCGGAAAAACCTTCAAAAATGCAAAATCCTTAAATACACATAAGTGGTATCATTCTCGGGACAAACAATTCCTTTGTCATATTTGCAACAGAGGCTTCAAATACTCTACAGACTTAGGGCGTCATGTACTTACACATACTAATGATGCATCATTACCAACATTAGCTTCAGGTTCTGAGAACTCAGCTACCAACAATAAAACAAATCAATCAATGCGACCTCCTCCTCCATTACAACCTCAACCAAAGGTTGGGACGCAACAAATTACTCAGCAGAATCAGTATCAAAGAACATTTGGAAGGGGACGCAATATCAACGCAATAGATACTCGACCATTTGGATGCAAATTATGTAAATACTTTAATATTTGATTGATTTTTAACTTTTGAATCATTTATGCACAAACGACTATATTTTTTGATTTCATATTTTAGGTCCACAAAGGTTCAACCATCGGTCTAATTTGTCGCGACATATGCGTCTATTACACAACGGTACATCAATGAGAAAACGACCAATATTCTTCAACCCCGTTCAAAGAGTAACCAATTTTGCTCGTACCAACAACCCCACTGTGATGTATCAAAATGATATTACCTCTGGTGAACAAGAGGGAGATCAGGAAAGTTGGATGCAATGGGATGGAATGAATATGCCAGGAAAAATTGACACTAGTCACACGGCAGCCGATACAATTGCACGTAAGTTGGAACCACAATTTAGACGTCTATCTGCTGCCAACATGTCGCCGGATTCCTTTACTTATGATCCAAATTCTGATCGTCCATACTCATGTAACTCTTGTGGGAAAGCATTCGAAAATAAGAATAATCTCTGGACTCATATGAGAATTCATAATAAAGCATTCGAATGCAGCTTCTGTGGACTTAAAGTTGCTACACGTGGTGATCTCATACTTCATCTAAGGACCCACACTGGGTAAGTTGTATTTTTGTATCATTGTTAAATGGGTATTCATAAAACACTTGTAAAAATGGATGGTTGTGTGGATTTTAGAGAAAAACCATATTCTTGTACCGCACCTTTGTGCGAATGGAAGTTCTCTCGGAAATCCGGTCTTAATAAACACATTTTAAAATATCACAGCCCCGGTGGAAAAGTACTCCGTCCTTGGAAATATCGCGACGAAGCTGCTGAGACCCTAACAAGCAGCAGTAGTAATTCTTCCACGAATCCAAGTCTAAAGTTCAAAATTACCCGATCTCCGGAACAGGCTGGAGATTTCCATATTGAACAACTGCAGAGGCCACAAAAATCGCAGGAGGATGTTGGAAACAGCAGTAATAGTGTGCAAATTTCAAAAGTTGTTGGAGGTCAATCGAACAGACCATTACCCAGATTAATCCCCGCAAATACAAATGTTGCATCATCATCCAATCAAACGAATCCTATTTTAAAATCTGCTTTACAGCAGCAAAGTCACAGTGTACTTCATCAACAAATTGGTGGAGTCACAATAAGCAGAATTATAAATAAACCCCAAGTTTCCCAGAATCCAAATACTGAAGTCAAGGAAATTTCGACGAACAAGTCAGGTGTAAGCATTACTCCAGTCCCTCAGCAGAAACAAAATCCTTCGCTTCTCTTTCTATGTCGCAAATGTGGAGCTCTAGTTACTGGCAAGCATAACTATATTGAACACATGAAGACTCATCAGAATGCCAATGTTGAGTCTGCTCAAGTTGCGTATACACAACAGTCAATAAAACCTACAAATTCATCTGGGATGAAACAATCGTCTAATCAAAATCCTTATCGATGTCAAGAATGTGGCGAAACGTTTTCGGAGCAGTTGCATTTAACTCGTCATTCGATGGCACATTCTCAACCAAGTAAATGTAAATTGTGTGGAAAAGTTTGCTCGTCTGTTGGATTCTTGAGTCGTCATTATCAATATATGCATCCAGATATGCCTAATCCTGCTGAGGAAGCACGTTTCAAACTATCGGAATCTTCAACTGAACAATTGAATAAAGTTAAGACAATTCAAAATAAAAAAGAGGGACAAATGAAAATAGAAGCAAATGTAGAAGTTGATGATGATGATGAGGACGAAGAATTTCCAGAAGAAACAGACGGACCTCCAAACAGAGTTATGCCAGGTTCCAGTTCCACAATCAAGGGACAAGATGATGATGAACAATCTGAAGCCATTATTAAAACAGCAAAAGATGAAGATTTTGAACTTCAATATTCTTCAAGACCTTTTACTACAACAAAGATGGGTTGGAGTGGAATGAGTGTATCGGCAGTTTCTTTAGATCAGCCAACGCCATGCGATAGATGTGGAAAAGAATTTACGAATAAGAAAGCACGATCTGATCATATTTGGTAAGAATTATTTTATAATTTATGTTTGAACTTTTGCATTTTATCATTTGAAACATGTGTATCGTTACTTTGTTGTAGGTATTGCAAACGAGAAAAGATACATCGTTGTCCAGTTTCAAATTGTCGAAAAGAATTCAAGCTTAAACATGATGTAATGCGTCATTTAATTCGACACACAAACGAACGCCGATTTGCATGTCCGGTCTGTAAATCAAGATTTTTCCACAAACAAGATGTTGAACGGCACTTGCGAAGTGTGCACAAGTTAACACCACAAGGGAATCCATTCCCTTGTGATTTTTGTGATAAGAAACTAGTCTCAGAACAAGATCTCAACACGCATATGCGTTCAGTACATGGAATTGACTATTCTGAAATATTTACACAAGAAGAATCTTCCACTAATGTTGAAGAAGTTTTCGATGATGAAGAGATAAATCCAGCAGAATATTACGAAGGTCGATTCCAAAACAATGAATATGACAATGGAATGGACATGGAAGAGTATGAAGATGGGGAAGACGGAGATATTCCAGATCCATCAAGTTTTCTTGAACAATCAATGGAAGATGAAGATCAGCAACAAAATTCCTACAACTGTGATGTATGTCCAAAAACATTTTCTACTCGTCAGAAGCTTATGTATCATAAGTATTATCATATTAGAGAGGCCAAATTTGGATGTGAGCATTGTGAAGAGAGATTCAAGCTTCGATCCCATCTTGAACGCCATATAAGAACTTATCATAATGAGGAAAAACCGGTTAACCCTAGCCGAATACTTATTTGTCCAGCATGCCCTAGGAAATTTACTAGGGATTATGACCTAAGTACACATATTTTAAAAGTACACACTGGGGATACTTCAATTCAACAACAGTCAAATACTACTGCAAATTCTATGTCGATTTTAAAATCTACATTAATACAGAAGAAAACTGCTCCAATTATTAAGACATCCAGTAATGTTCAGGCAAATAAATCTTCAAATTTCTTCAGTCAAAAGACATACACACCACCAAGCTCCTCTGCTGATGATTCAATAAAACTAGGTCTTGATGGTCATTACTCTTGTAACTTATGTGGAAAGACGTTTGTTGAGAAGAAATCTGCTGATGCACACCGTTATTATCACAATCGTGAGGAAAAATACTTTTGTTCATTCTGTTCTGCAAGATTTAAGCAAAATTCTGATCTCAATCGTCATGTAAGAATTCATCATAATTCAAAAAATCCCAAGAAAACTATCCATTGTCCTCATTGTTATCGAAGTTTCACTGATGACCGTTACTTGAGAATGCATATTCGTCGAAACCATTCAGGTTCTAATGAAGTAAACATTAATGGATCTGAAGCAGATAATCGAGCGTCCTTTGATAGCTCATTGAATGATAGTTCTGAAGAAAAAGTTAGTGAATACTACGATTCACCTGTAGACAATTCAGAACTGTATGATGAAACTGAACAATCGGCCATTAATCCAGAAGAGTACCTTGAAGAAGATGATGATACAGCAGAACTAGAAGAAGAAACTTCGCCAAAGGATTGCAGTGAATCTTGGAATGAAGGAGAGAATTTGGTGGACATGACTCTTATTGAAGACGATGAAGAAAATGAAAAAATTATTGAAACTTGGAATAATGCAAGACCACAAGAACAAATGGAACATGAAGAAGAGGAAGATCCTGATCAAAGGAATATGGAGGAAATGGAATATCTAAATTATTCGAAGGAAGAATATTCTGTAGCCTGTGAAAGTTGTGGAACTATTTTAGAAGATGATGATTCCATTGCGCAACATGTCTGTTCTGGAACGGAAGACGTAGTTGAGGTTAAAAAGAAACCTCAAAATATGAAGGTAGAAGAAGAAGAAGAAAGCTCTACTACCGTTCAATCCATCTCAAAAAATGGTAATAATAATGGGGATCTTGTAAATGAAGGTGACGCTATAGAATCGACACAAAGTGATTCACCGGAATCAGTGGGAGACAATGATAAGGTATATTTTAAGTTTTAAGTTATTATTTAATGTTATTTGGATTCATTTTTAAATTCTAAAACCAATAATTCTTTAAATTCCAGGATCTGCAAGCGAAAGGAAAAATTACCCTGGAATGTCCACTTTGTCCAAAGCGATTTGAAGAACAAGAAACTTTGGACGCTCACATGCGTCGAAATCATGCCAAAATAATTTCGCTTCACAATTGTAAAAAATGTTTGCGAGTTTATACATCTAGGAAAAGTCTGGAAGAACATGAAAAGGACTGTGAAGATTAACCTTCAACTAAAGTTTTTAATACGACTGATTAATATTATTTTTGATTAACTAAAACTCTTTATAAAGCAATTCATGTGGAAGAAGTTTAGAGTACAACATAAATTACAATTTTTTATCATTTCCTTACAAATATATTATCTATCAGAAGCAAATATAATAAGCTAATTAATTTTGGTCGTATTTATTATTATATCATTATTATTATAGTATTTAATGTTGTTATTTTTAAAGAGTAGTATAGAAGAATTCAATGATAAATGAATTAAAATGTTAATAAATGAATACACTACATCAATAATTAATAAGGGAGAATTCATTTACATTGCATATTTCATATTATCATCATTATTATGTTTATGACATTTTTGAGGTGCAATGCTTGAGTTAAGTTTTAGACAAAATGAACTTTCCCTTACGGTGAAAGTAATTTAATCATGATAAAATGTAAAAACAAAATAAGCAAATCGAAATCATGTACTTATCTGTAGCTTTAGTCTTTAGCTGTAATTTACTATTTACTTTAGCTTTGTGGACTTTGATTCTGCAGTTTCACTTGGATTCTTCATGGCCTTGAATCAACAGAAACAGAGCTCTTTTTCTGTCAGTTGGGTTTTGCTAGAGCATTCAACCAGTGTCTTTTTCTAAAGTGATTTCTCTTTACTTTTAAATAGTTTATTTAGATTAACAAAAATAAATGTAACGTCTGATTGTTACAGAAGGCCGAAGGGTGAGAATAATAACAATTTAAGGTAAGTAATTTGAAAAGTTTAGGTTATACTTTTAAGAATGAACCATTTTCAATAAATATCAAATATAACATTTTTAACAAATTGGAAATTTAATTTTACAACAGATTTTCACAATACAAAGCAGGAGAAATAATGCACTTTCATCGTAATATTACAAATCTCATCGTTTCTACAAAGTTTCATCGGGGAATAAATTTCAGTAGATTTTTTGCGACTTCCACCAACGCGCTGTATGCAGGTGCCGGTAGCAAGCCACCTCAGGGACCAAAGTAAGTCATTTAATGTCTTTCAATTCAAATACTTTATTATTAGTAATGCTATTTTACATTTAGTAATTTGGTTGAAAATACCTTCTGTACTGTAGTACAATAGTGTAGATTTGAATTCCTGTTTAGATAAATGCATTTTAGGGTTAAGGCAGTTACGTAAATTGAGCATTAATAGTTAGCATTATACATTAGTTAATTGGTAACAAACTTCGAAATCGTAAGAATCAGTAATGTTACTCTCAATCAACGACCTATACAGAAGACTTACCAATCCTATTTTGACTCCTTGTGCAGGTAATTTTAAGAACAGAAGATATCGACTGAAATTATTCAGCATAAGTATCATCCTGTCCTAGGACCACAGAGATCCTAAAAGACCAACTTTAGTGGAAGCAAGTGGAAGAATTATTTTGTCAATCAACAAGTCAACAAAGATCGAAAAAATGGACACTCATTTTATCGTGATTCGTCCCTTCCGTCGTGAAGATCAATCCGCAGTCTCTCAACTCATTCATGAAGGAACCATGGACCCTGTGAATCGCTTCTTCTTCCGTTCTCTAACTAGAGAAATATTATACCAAGCAATGATCATGATGGCAGCAATTATGTACATTGTGTGCGGCATTCCACTTTTCTACACAGTCACTGCTATTCCAATAACAATTATTTTGGCCTACATCGGAATATATGTGGCACATTTGTACAAGTCAAAATATTTACATCCCGATATGCTGAACGTAATGCAAACCTACATGGGAACAAATCATACATGTTTTTTTGTTGCTGAAGCATTTTACAACTTGAATGATCCAAAATGGAAAACTGATCAACCAGCATACGTCAGTGATACGGAATTTGAAAAAATTGATCAATCTGGAAATATTTCAAATAATCGAAGCTTAACTCGAGAGCTTGTTGGATGCATTGGAGTAATGAGAGCGAATGAATCTGCCGTTATTGCTTGGTTGCGACGAACTGCCATCAAAACCACTTGGAGACGTAAAGGTGTTGGGACTGCATTGGTGGATCGTGTAATTAAATTCTGTAGCCAGAAAGGATTCGTTGGGATCGAATTGGTAACAACGGAATGCCATGATAGTGCTAGAATTCTTTATGAGAAACGAGGATTTGAGATTCGGGCGTTTTACCACAAGAAATTTTTACGACTTAGTGGACTGGCAATTATGATGTTTGCCATGCATTTTAAAACGCAACCTTTTAAAGGAACTGCCATGGATCTGTGAAAATAGAACTGAAACTGATTTGCAGAAATACACACTTATAATTTAATTAAAATAATAATATAGATCATGCTATGTAATAGGATAGGTTCTTTTAGAGACTGGGAAATGTCATATCCAATGTTTAAGTGGTTACAATATCATCTTATAACCTTAATATTTATGTCTCAATAAGTTAAACAAGTCTATAATTCTCAGATATTTATACAGAACACAGTATTGTACGATTGTACCTTAATTTGTGATGGGATGTTGTATTTTGGTTAATAATCAATCTCTGAATGGAGAAATAAAGAATCTGAGTCTGCATAATTTACACGAAGATAACTAGCTTCCAGATGTCCAGAATAAATTCACTTATAAAGTGTTCAATATAATCTATATTTTAGTTATGC
>JAQFZB010000726.1:0-11115 GCA_034695165.1 Desoria trispinata | reverse complement strand
ATATTATAGAATTGTCAATTCCGGGAGGCAGACTTTGTTTCACTGCCTGGATAGCATGTTCATGATGTGACGCGAGAGTTTTGGGATTAGGAATTTTTCCTCCAAATATTAGTTTCGCCATGAAGTTGTTGTAGATGATTTTAGAACTTTTAATTATTCCATTTTCTCTACTGTCGGTAAAGTTCATGCTTGTTTTTTCGAGTATGCCTTTTGGAGTGGCTATATATGCTTCAGTTAAGCAACGCTGTGATCGTGTGTTCTGGTAAGGGGGTGATGAATATCCTTTTGAGGAACCGGGAGCAGCAGGACTACTTTCAAAGTCGCTGACATCTGATGAAGTGAAATTATCCGTATGAATACCGCAACTTTGTAAGATCTTTTTAAGATGTTATTTGACATTGTTTTTTTAATCTTCTCTGATCGTAAGAAGGAATCTTAAAATAGATTCAAAAATCTTTAATTTATCTTTCATTAGTTTATGAATTGTAGCATATGTTGGCTGATTTTTTTGACTGATCAGTTGCATAATTTGCCGTTCAAAGTGGTCGAAAAGAGGTTGAGCTGAATCCAGGAACAACTCTTACTGTTCCTCATTAACTTTACGTAATTGCTCTACTCTCTTTTCGTAAAGATTAGTCATTTTGTTTGATAGACTCTCCAACATCTGCCGGATTTCCTCGCTACTTCTAATTGACTTTATTTGGTTACAGAAATCCATTTGCACGTTTTGGCTTTCTTTGTTCTGTTCTTGGCTAGTAAAGTCCCCTTGTGCTGAAAAATTTTCCCTCTAGAAAGTGACATAATTGCAGAACATATTTACCTCATTGTACGATTGTACCTATATACTACAGTGTGTTACAAAGCGTCGTATTCTTAATTAAGTCTTGATGTTTCCCCATTGCCTCATTTCACGGAGCTAGAGCTATTTCTATATGTTTCTTAGCTTCTTAATGCTCATGTAGCAATTTGCTCTGTAATATGGCATGATAAATACATGGTCATAAATCCACCCCTTACACATATAGTGGTTTGCTATGAGGATTACTTTAACTTACCTCTGCTAAAAACCAAGCGGAGGAGGGAAGAGCCTAAGTTTAATTTACTTACTCTAATTTACTTTAGTGGAATTTACACACATGTTGTTTATGAACTTTGAAATTAATCCATGATTCAATACTTGACTGGAGCTGGCAGGCCAAAGGTATTTCTACCTACAGCTCGTAAAAGAGGATTAGTAGACTATATTAAGTGAAAGTCCTTAACTTAACTTCGGAGCTAATTGGAGTGATATATTGCGGAGAGTTTTTTACTTTAGTTATGATTGAGTATTTATTATGATTTAAATGTGTCGACAGTTAATTGCAGTTAAAGTTAAATGCCACCCTGTTCCATTTTATAGGGCTACAGTGTATACAGAAGGTTTAAGATGCTTTCAACATCTTCTTAACGCTTTGTGGCTTCTAATCAATTTGAGCCATTAAAGGCTTGGGGATTTTTAGAAGGGTATAACATATGGAGTTTCATCAAAAGAACTTTCATCTCTCCATAGGATAAACATAAAGAAAAAGAACTTTCCCTATCTCAGACTACATCAGCTAAATCAAGACCCTATTTCTCAATTAATCCCATCTCCAGCCTAAATTCAGATGATGATAATGATTAGAAAGTGGTTAAGAGCTATATTGATTACTTTCTGTTTAACTTTGTTAATCTCTGCTCATTGGCTGCATTAATATGGGTGTTAGTAGCTTAGCATGGTCGTTATGCAGCTGCTTTCACTTATTTTATCCATAACAAGGGAAACATCCATAAAGGGAAAGGCCTCCTTAGAATTTACAATTTTCCATTGCATGTAACCAAGTTGCATGTTGAGACTTAAAAGAAGGGATTTTTGAACAATAGGGAGCCATGCATTGGAATTGGAATGATGATGTATTGGTGCATTAATCAATTCTGACATTTTCACAGCCAAAGCATTCTATTCAAAACATGGCTAGTGAGATTTTTATTTTCTTTATTTATCCCTAAGGAATACTTTTTTTGGAAGAAAGAATTATTTTTTCATTTTTTCATAGTTTGATTTTTAATGAGAATGAGGAAGTTTTTTACATGATCTGCAGTCTCATATTTATTTTTTTTTAAATCAACATACTTGAATCCTGTTCTTTCATCCTTCATGAGTAGAAAATATCTAACTCCATTCAGGCCTGCTTGTATTGGTCCAGCCAGATCAGCATGAATTACTTCCCCAGGAAGAACTACTTTCTCTGTGGAAGAAGAAGGGAATGGTTTTCATGTCTCCTTAGCCATATGACAATCTCCACACTCAAATTTTCTTTCCATTTCTTCTTCTGGAATCCCATCTACAGCACCCTTCATGACGGAATTAAAGAAATTAAGTTAATTATTAATACTTTTCTTAATATTAATTAGAAAATTAAGAAAAGTATGATTTACATGAGCCAGTCTATCATGCCACAGTTTTGTCTTATTAATTGCAGTTTTGATGGAAAAAAGCAAAATCGGATTTGGGTCTGAAGTGCATAATATATCCCCCATTACCCCAGGTGGCTTGGACGGTCTTTTTACCATTGTAAAAGTAGGTTGTTACACCAGCCTCACGAACAATCTTGAAGCCTATTTTGTCCATAACGCCCTCAGAGAAGAGGTTCACACTCCCAGGAATGTAGTTGACATCCGGAATAGTAAAATCCATCCACTTTCCGTTGACGTAGGCTTGAATAGGTATGTTTCCTTTACCTATAGCTTTGCAGGAACCTTGACCCGGGACGGTGACTTCCAGTGGAGTGGAGAATTCTTTAAAATCTTGAATCCAGTCTCTTATGCCAGTGTACCCAACAAACCAAAATCAGTGTTTGCCATTGGCATTTTCACACTTCACACTGGCTAAATGCATAAATTGTATGCATGGTGAATCAAAATACAAAAATGATATTGTTTCGATACTAAAATGTACATGGTCATTTGCCAACAATTAATCGATGTCGATTGTATAATGGTAAATGGGGGTGTATTATGTACCGGGTTTTACAATGCATATTGGGTGAATGAAATTCCGGTACTGGGGTTACATAAAAGGTCCAGTATCAGTTTGATAGTATAAATATACCCAAGGAACGCCATTGGTATAGTATGTAATGGCCCAATGCAGTGTACGGCTGAATCGGTATTCAACGTTTAGCCAACGTTTCACCAATGCCGTTACCATACAGAAAAATTAAACTCGAAATCTCAAACCCATAAACATAGATGGCAGCAAATTCAACACACTTCAGTGCAACGTGCATGGAAGCATTTATCAGTCGCCATTTTTACACTTCTTTTACTCCACGTTTTTTGTCCAACATATTTTCAATTTTCAAATAAACCTAATGGACATTTTAAAAACGTTCAGCGTAGCTCATTTTGCAGATCGCAGCGTTGAAGTATTTCCTAGTAGTTGGTTGAGTGAAGATCGAAAGTTTTGCCCTTGGCCTTCTAAACGAAAAACACCCTTGAACTTCAAGACCCTGTTGTGTAACGGAGACTCAGTTCCTAGTAAAGAATGGGATCCTTGCGATATACATCAACTAATTAAGTCCTACGGTAAGAGTTCAACAATGCGGTCATTTCATTTCAACAATACGGTCATTTCATTTCAACAATTTTTTCCATTTATTTTTGGATATTAGATTCATTTGATAAAGCACTCAGCAAACAGGAAAAATTCATTAAGGCAACTGTGTGATCCAGAGTCGACGGAATCTGAAAGTTCGAATCTAGCATCATCCAATTCGGTACCAACGCTTGTTGCTGTAGCCACTCCACCAGCTGCACCAAGTAAGATTAAATATTTATTTTTAGTATGAGCTCAATTTGATATTTTTATTAGCACCCCGTCGAAAGATAAAAAACCGTCTACCCGAATCATCTCAACAAGCGGAAAAGTGCCAACCAAGTATCGGTGATAACATTGACGAAGAATTAGCATCAGTGGTCAATACGGAGTGCTTTAATTTAATTCCAGTTATCTGACATTAATAATGTATTAACTGGCTATAACTTATACTGTAAATGTAGTTGAGGAATGGACAGTTGTGCCCGTTAATGCGCTGCGAGCTCTAGAACAAGAATTTCGAAGTAAAATTTTTTAACTTATATATTGAAGTATTTTAAATTTGTTTTAGAAGTAGTATTTAAACTATTAAAATTGCAAATTCCAGACTTTCAGAGAGAATCTTTGAATAACCAGGAGACGATCAAACAAGAATTGATGGGCGTTGAAAGATGAATCTTTTAGATTAAAAACATATAAAAAGCATCATATTGGTGACACAATTTTAACTGAATTAAAACTAGGCATGATATCACAAATTCCGTTAGACTACATGCACTTAGCTTGTTTGGGAATCATGAAAAAATTATTGATTACTTGGACAAGTAGTCCACTAACATGCAGAATGGGGCCTTCTGACATTTTGGCAATATCTCGCAGACTAATTACATACAAACAATACATTCCAAAAGAATTAAATAGAAAGTGCCGATCATTGAAAGATTTAAAGCACTGGAAAGCTACCGAGTTTAGAACATTTTTGTTATACATTGGTCCGGCTGCACTTAAAGGTATATTAAAACATAAGATGTATGAACACTTTTTATTATTCCACACTGGAATATATATTTTGTCATCAGAGTCCGCATATGATAAAGCCTGGGTTGAATATGCCGGTGCATTGCTTAATAAATTTGTTGATGAGGTGTCTAATGTGTATTACCGAGAAATGTTAGTCTACAATGTTCATTGAAAGTTTGGGATCCCAGTTTCTGTGTAGAGTTTTTGAAGGCATAAAGAATATGAAACACTATCCTTGTGAAAGTAATAAGTTTAATATCTATACTATGAAGGAGCTTAGTCTTGGAACTACTGTTATTCACAAATATGATATTTTAAGAAAATGCATTGTATTACCTTGTAAAAAGAAAAGCATTTGTATTCCTATGTGTTCAACTTGATGTATGTTAATACGATAATGTTCAATAAGTTAATTAATAATTTGTGTAAAATATATTCAAAAGAAGAAAATAAATAAAAATCATGTGACCAGTGTAAATCCGATACCGATTATTGATTCATATTGATTACCTATTCATTGTTGGAACAGCAAAGAAAAATCGGCGGCTGACGCTCAAATTGCATTGACGACCCTTTACGGTACCAATGGTAAAAACCAGTGAAGGAAATACAACGACAAGCCGTTTAAAAATTATGCATGTGGTCAACATACACAGTGTCTCTCGTTGGGCCATTGCATACTAATATTACCATTTTAGTACTGGGGAAAGGGGCATATCGACGGTTAGCCTTTATGGATATGCCGTTACTGGTACTTTACTTAACCGGTCGTATTTGGTTTGTTGGGTAGTGCTGTGAGGCTCCAGAATCGCTATACCAAAAGTACTTGCTTTGTTGTGGATTGATATTGATCATAAATGCATTACAATCACCATAAGCTTCATCATTTCCTTTCTGCTGTTGGTCTTTCGTGAACTTTCTGCAGTCCTTTTTCCAATGACCATCCTTTTTCCAGTACTTGCATTGTCCTTACTTGGTTTTTCCCCCATCCTTCTTTTCTTGTGGATTCTTCTGTTGCTGCTGGGGCTTGCCTTTCTTGGACTGACTTGACTTTAAAAGCAGACATTGATGCGTCACTCTGACCTTCTGTTTCATGGAAATTTCTATCGTTCTCGATATTTTGGATCCATGCATGCAGTCTGGACATTGTTTGCTCCGCTTCTGGAATTGACTTCCATGCTAGTTTGAAAGCTTTGTAATTGTCATCATCAAGAGAGGAAACTATTTTATACACCACATCATATTGGGGTATATCGACACTCATATTCTTCAGACTTTGTGCAATTTGCTCAACTTCGGCATAAAAATCAAGAACTGACCCATTTTAAGATGCAGTCCATAGAATCTTGTCAATGTATTATGCTTGTTGTTCTTGCTGGAATCTGAATGTATTTCAGCTAACTTATCCCAAATTTGCTTGGATGTGACACAATTTGCAATATGAGATACTTGTTTGTCGTCAACCAGAGGAACAATCATTGCTGCAGCTTCAATGTCGCATTTTTCCCAGGCAGCAACCTCGTTGAGCTTGTCTTGAGGAGGCTTCATTTTGTCTCCGGTTACATACTCCCATAGTTCTGCGCTGCTTTCAACGCGTAAATTTTAAATTATTATAATCATTTTATAAGTTTTTATTATGGATAACTATAAAAAATGAATATTACATGACCTTCTTCTGCGAAATTAAATGCTAACACATTTCATAATAAGGATGACTACGTTTTCAACATTTGCTCGCACAATTTTTTTTTAGGTTCAGCGTTGGGTTGGGAAAACGCAAATGAACCTTATGATAATGTAAAAAACGTGACTTTTTTCATTGAAAGTGCTAAGTGTAAAATAAAAAGCATAAGAAGAAGAAGACAAAATAAACATATTTCAGAGTCTTGTGATGGGAAACTTGTGTTAGCTTTACATGTCCTATAGAAATATTATTCAGCATGTAAAAAATAAAAATTCCCATTTACAAACAAATAAACAAGCAGAAAGTGTAATTAACTAAAGTGAGGCATTAAAATGCAGGGAATTCATTTTAAAACCATCTAATATGTTAATTAGGAAAACACCTTCTTGTATTGTGTCATTCATTTGTTGATAAATATTTACCATCCAATCCGCTTATAACTGTCTCATCATAATATTAGTTGCTTTTTGTGTCTTTGAAGGTTTTTACAATTTACTCCGAAATAATGTAATAGGCTAAGCTTCACGATAAATTGAAATTGCAATGCAAATTGTATAATAAAGATATCCCATTCCACTGGTAGATTTTCATATTGAATGCTATTCTAAAATATATTTATTAATTACATATATGTCTAGGAAAACAATGGTATTGTAAGGTTGTACATTTGATCAAGGCCCACGAAAACTTCAATTTACTTTATAAAAACATAGACATCTTTAACAGAGCTTCTCAATTAACCCAAGATTGAGACCCAAGGTCCACTGTGGCTAAAGAATAGAATTTTAGATATCAATAGATCTTTGTATAAAGGTTATCTGCTTTTATTGCAATTTTTGTGCAGCAAAATAATTGTTATAGATTTAATTGGATTTGACAAGTTCTTTGGTCCTTCAATTTAAAATTCAATATTGGAACTATTCAAAGGTAAAACGAAATGGGAAATGAGACAGAAATTCTTCTCAGAAGGACACAAGCTGCTGCAAAATGAACGTGAAAATTCTCTTGATATTTTGCTTGCAATTATCAGTTTTCTCAGTTTCTTGTGTATACGAACTAGTGGGGAAACTTATTAAAGAGTCAAACTTAAACATGCACTTGGTGATGTCAGGCCGTACCAACGAAGTACGCAAAATTCTCCGAATGTGCAACAACAATAGAATTCCAGTCCTTATTGAGCACAGATCCACAAAAGGATTGAGAGATTGTATTGGATTATAATGCTCAGTTGGAAAATTGCCATTGGAATTAAAGCTCCACAATCATACTAAAGGTTATGTCACTATCATAGCAATTGAGGATTCGCACGATACTTCTAGTATTATTATAGAATATAAATTCAGATTTTAACTTAAGTAGATGAAAATGATATAATATAATGGTGTAAATAAATATCGTTTTACTACCTGTGATATAATTTAATCCCACAAGACGACTTCCCACCAGCAATTTAGAACAGTTGCCACATTCCCCTTCCATTTTAATTTAATAGTAGAAAGAAAATTACCTTTCATTAATTTAAATACATAAGTTTTCAAGAGAGAATGTTTGCAACACAATTTTTGATCTTAAATCAGGAATGAAATGTAAAAGATGATACAAGTGTTTCCCGGTTTATAAATCTTGTCTCCAAATCGACGGACTAACATAAGTTCATAGTGTATGAAAGTTGGTGATTTTTACATTTATCAATGTGGATATGTTGTCCATTTTGGACATCCTTAAATCCACTTCAGTATAGACGTTATGCCGTTGTTCATTCCGTACAATAAAATTAAAATTTACAATTAAGTATAATTAACATAACTTTCCCTTTTTATTATTCGTTTTGTTGTAAATACTCCCATTCCATATCTAAAATGCTGTAAATTAATATTGAAATCCAGTGTTATATTATCAAAGGTACATTATCTACATATTTTCGTAATATTATTTTCCCTCGTAGTATGAAATAAAAATGTATTTTTAATGTGCAAATTTTTTTTCTCAGGAAACAATATCTCTGCTAATTGAGTATGTGCAGCTATGCATATAATAATATCGTAAGTCTACACAATAAATTCTGCTATTCTTACATCAACAGAATAAGCAGCTCTAAATATGATTTTATTAGGAGGACATTAGGTCAATTTGTTTTCCGCCCAATTTCTAGGTTTTCTTTTGCGTTTCGATGGAGTCCTATGAGCAGCAAAGGAAGATTTTAAATTTAGAAAATTAAATTTTGTATTATCCAGGCCAAAGAAATACAGTAGAGTAGATCCGTAAACGATATCATCCACCGCTGTTATGAATGAAATCATCAAAACTGTACATCAAATAAAGCCGGAACTTAGCGGCGGTCACCAAACCGTTGATTATTATAGGAAATTTAACGGGAAGTTCGAATATGACCTCTCTTTTACCGTCAGATAACACTTTGACCTAAAAACTAGAAGTCAAAGGTCAAATTGAGTAAAACATTAATCTGCATGTAAAATTATACGAAAAATTTGAATTTGACCTCTGTTTGGTTGTTAAAAACAGCATTTTACACCCCAATTGATAAACTCCAATTACAGATCCGTTTCCATCCAGAACCCAGAGATAACGTTGTGAAAGAAGCGTCGTTCAATGGAACTACAGCTTGGGAAATAGATAAGGAGAATGTCACAACGGAACCATTGTCACGGAACTTTCAATCAATAAAATCACATTAACATTAATCACATGCAACATAAATAAAAACTCCATGTACTAATGTGTGTTTTACCATGGTTTTTTTGGTATTCAAAAATCATATTCACCGAATACTTGTACTATATGGAAATAAGGGCCCTGACCCTTGAGAACTAGGACCATACGTCACCCTATATAGTACTTACTTCGTTGGATCCAGAAATATGCTTACCAATGGATACAAATTAATGCAGTTATGCATGATAACTTTCTCATTTAGAGGCTTCCAAAATACGTCAGTATCATTTACTCATAAAAAGTTAAGTGGTCTTTGACAAATTTTTTTTTACAATAATTGTATAGATGTGGCAATAGTCTATATCTTCATTTAATGAGGTGCTAGATTATATTTTGTTTTACAGCATTTATGAACTGAATTTTAAACTTTTCACTAAAGGATAAACTGCAACACTTTATTGGATGTGGGGCAAACAGAAATAAATAAATGTATAAATAAATTGTCAGGAAGAGTGATTTTTTAGTTCTAAAGCATTATTAAGTATTTATGAAATTGTTGAAATGAAAATAAAATAAATGAAATCAAAAATAATTATTGATATATTGCTGCTCAGTCTAATAAATCTATCTTTCTTATGTGCAATTAAAAATTTAATACAATTGAGGTAAATTCCATGTAACCCAGGTTTAATTAAAATCGGTTTAATTAAACTCCACAATTCTTATTAAAACTTTTTAATGTCTTTAACAAACAATAAACAAATTCTCAACCTTTTATTTAAACAAAACCATAATGTATAAATAATAAATTGGATGAATATATGGCAGATTATTTTGTTTACCCGGAGAAGGAAACAAAATTAAAGAACGAAGAGGTATGAGGTTTTGGGGTTGAATCTCTCCAACTATTTGGTTTGTTAGAATCCTCTGGAGCATTCCAATGGGCAGCAGTTGTACCAATTTCAGTTTTTTCATACGCAGAGACTTCATTAATAAACTGCCGCGGTGCATCCAAAATTTAGAACAAAATCCCTGCAGGAGTTAAACGAACGGTTTTTTGTTGTTTCCAACGAAGTTCGGGTTCAGGCAGAGGGACGCTGAAACACTTTATAATGTATGTGTTTAAAATATTAGCTCAACGAACGAACATAACGAAATTATTCAGTAAAATTATTTTACCATTGCTGCTAAGAATCCAAGAGCAATAAAAACGTGAAGCACAGAATTCGATTTCATTTCTTAAAGCAATGAATTAAATGACTATTCGGATGAAATAGATGTAAATTCTGATCGTATTTAGTATTTATATACACCAGAGACTAATGCAAAAAATGATTTTAATACGTTTTCCTGACAACTTTCATAATACTATAAATGCACTTTCTATTTCATTTCCAAGTAACCAACATTCTATTAAAAAATGCATTGAATGAACCCCTTAAATTTTGTTGCTATCTTATATAATCTTAATTCGCTTTATTAAGTATGGTTGTCGTATTGATGGACGGGACTCATTATGATATAAAACACGAATTAGTTGTATCAGTGAAGGCAGATGAGTGAAAAACGAGTTTGTTTCCTCATTTGACAGAGTTCTCATATTCCTTATAGAACTTTTTTAAATGTCTAACACTGACAATCGACTCTTTTGGTTCTTTATTTTCACGTCTGTCAACAATACGATAGTTATTTGGAGCAGTACGTTCGAGAATTTCATATGGACCTTTCCAGTTCTTTGCCCATTTTGCAACTTCACCCGGTTTATTTCCAAAACTTGCATACAAAACATAATCACCCGGCTTAAAAATAATTTCTGGGTGTTTTTATCCCATTTTTCTTTACATTTCTTTTGAAACTCGACTGTTTTAATTTGAGCGTCTCTTAGATTTTTCTGACGTCTCGTATTTCTTGCTATCGCGTCTTCGGCGTCGATTCGATCGGTAAGAGATGGAAATTCACCGTCACATCTCATAACAGGTTCACGACCATAAAGTAAATTGAAAGGACTCTGTCCTGTCACTGCATGAACAGCAATATTGGAAGCGAAAACATTTCTTCTTAACGACTGATTCCAGTTCGTTAGGGTTCTTTCTGGTTCTTTTGCCATCATACGTTTAATAAC
>JAQFZB010000725.1:0-11118 GCA_034695165.1 Desoria trispinata | reverse complement strand
TATCAGACGGACAGACTAAGACGTGTAGGTTTGGTTTACACCCCTTGGTTACATTCGTTGTAACGGTTTATTTTTGTATGGCTTTCAAAATAATTATAATTGGTTGCGTAAATCTATTATATAGTAAGGTGTTATAAAATTCACTATTAAACTTTATCAGTTTTAATATTTTTGTCAATGAAGTAACTGTCTGTTTGACATTCTTACAAAATTGGAAGAAAATATGAAGGTATAATGAATTTTTGAAGATTTTAGAAGAAGAAATTAGATTTTCCTCTCTAAAAAGACCACAATTTCCCTATTTAAGCAGTAAATACGAAATCTTTTAACCTTATTATTGAAGGGTTTTGAATTCATTAGCGTTGATTGTCTGTCCCAAGATTGTCTTATCCGTCCGTCCGTCTGTTGGTGCTCTAACTCCCGAACGCGTTGACGGATCCTCTTGAAACTTTACACCTAACCTCTATAAAACATAATAACGGCTGGCTATGTTTTTGGACCCTGTAGGTCAAGGGGTTACTTATGATGTAAGGGAGGCCATAATGTCAACATACAGTAAAGTATCGATTCTAACCGGTTTTTATCAAGGGAATCCGACTTTGATGTTCGTTTTAACCTCCAGTGATCCGGTGACCTTCTATGTGAGGTCAAAAGATTAAAGTCGTGTAAAGTTTCAATTATAACGGGCTTTGACGGAGACTTTGATTTTAAAATTCGTTTTGAAATCAGACGGACAGACTAAGACATGTGGTTTTTGTTTACACTTCTTGGTTACAAAAACCGCAATTTGCACCAAACATTGTTGGATGAAATTTGATCGACATAAATTTTTCTGTCAAATGACGCCTAGTCAAAAAGATTTGGCGCTAGGCCGCTAGACATTAATTGCCGTCCGGTGTTAGATATGTTTGAAATCAGAAATCATATCAGCCGCTAGCCAAAATTTTCCAATTCCAATAGGTTTCTTACTACTAAATCGGTTTCTGATATTTGTTTCGAGAAAGTACTACTTGTTTTCGTTTTAGTAAACGGAACAATAAAACAAAGGGATCAATGTCAATTTTTATTGATCGATGTATAGGATCTTTCTGTATACAAATACATCCAGTTGAACAATTCATATATACACTTGTAGTCCGCTTCATTTTATGACGTTATGATTAGCATTTATTGCGACACACGATATATTAGTATATGCCTTTATGATAGTCTATACTTTCATAAAAGAGGCATAGATAAAGGATTTTGTTTATAAACCTCTTATGACAATTTCCCATCGAACGAAAGCCGACCTCGAAAAGAAATTCACATCAGAGGGCGTATTACTATATTCAGAAAGCAGACTATGTCACACCTCCGCTCCATGCAATCGATAACAACTAATTTATTAGAAATACATCCAAACCAAATAACTATACATAAATCAATTTATCTCATGTATTTAGACGCATTGGATATTATGGATGATTTATTTCTTGGGTTCTAATTCTAAAATAGAATTTAGGAGCTGAATTGTTCCAATAGTAGATAACTATATAATAACTATTTTAATTTAAAGAACGAAAACACATTTATTCGCTGAAGGAAGCTAAGCTGCTATCATCATCACTCAGAATTTACAAAAAACTGGACGTTCTTCAACTTTTAAATAATTGCATACAATTTTAAATGAATTTTTTAAATCGTGCAGCTCAGTAAAAATCAACGCTCAGGGTATAGTATAGGGATATACTAAAACAGAAAAGGCAATAAATTCTATATTTCTGTTATCTAACCGAAAAAACTTTACTTGGAACAAAGAACATCATGCGTTGTCCCCGTTTTGTAGTTATATCGTTTCTTATTTCCATTCTAAGAGTAACATTTGCGTCATTAGATTTATCCAAAAATCTTTCAGAGTTTAGCTTCTGCTTAGTTACAATATATAATTTGCACCTCCGTGAAGTAAAGATCCCGGTTTTTCCTGTAATTTATTCCGAAATCCCCAATTTCACGGAATTATGCCACCAACCAAGGCAACGCTTCAAATACTCTCTGACCATGAACAATGACTGCTATCCTTTAACAAATTGTCCTGTTCAATTCAAACATCAATGCTTTATACACATACAAATCCTTGAAAGCGAATCAATCGAAGAATTAGAAAAACCACAATGTAAAATAAAATAAAAATGCACGAAATGCTTTTCCAGTTCAAAAAAGTGTATTCTGAATTCCACCGACCAGGTAGTTTGTTTCAGAAAGATATAAATCATATCTATGTACTTGAATACGTATCATTATTGATGATAAATGATATCAGCGACCCAGCCAGATATATACAACGTATTAAGACTATACGTTCGCAATATAAAATCTCTAGTAATGGTTATGGAAATCTCAAACAATTTTGAGACATTTTACATGTCAAACATGCTTAAAAATACCGGTCTATTGATTCCACGAGGGCACTTCCCCAAAGGTAAAACATCTTTTGAAATTTTGAAATATTTCTCCAGAATAAGGTATTATCAAATGAATTGGGAATCAATGACATCAATGAGATTCACTGACGCCAACAAAACAATATCTTTGGAAATTACCCTCAAGGAATTGGTAGCAGTATTTTTAAGTGGAAAACAGAGAAATGAATTTGAATTGAATTGAAATTGGACATGAGTGAAGACGGGATACAGGGATATTACATGGGTAGTTATTCCATTGAAGGAATGTATTTAATTTTATATCTGCAGAATATCCTATCCTTTGCCCTTTCCACTAAATGGCATTTTTGTCCAATTTTGGAAGAGGGCTATCAATTCCTCACTGCTGATGGGATAATATCCAACGATGGAGTAAATGCAAAGTTCCTACTTTCTGCTTATGATTTATGGGCTTGGATTTTAATTGCAGCAAGTGCCATTTCAAAGCCTGCCACCATGCACATATGCTCTATAATGCACAGCTATATTCTCAAGTTGGCTAAACAGAGCAACGCTATAAAATATGTTGATGTCATTTTATACTACTTGGCCTACAACCTTGATCAGGGAAACTGTAATAGGTTCCCCTAAATTAAATGTGAGAAGTCAAAATACCTTAGCAGTAATTTGGATGTTGATTCTACTCGTGCTAAGTAATGCCTACATAGGGAAGAATATCGAAGACCTAATTTCTCAATTGAAAGCCAACAAATTAGACAGTTTCGATGAACTAATTACACTTGGGTACAGTTTAGAGTCAAAACCTTACATGGAATTCCTTTCACATTATGTAGACTACAATCTCAACATTGCCCCAACAACGCAGCATGATTTTTTCATGAATACACTTCAAATTTACATGGGATTTGATCGGAGTGCTGAAGCTAAGATTGGAAATGTGATTGCTCGAATACTAAAGATTTGTGGCCATATCACAGTGTATAGGATGTATGAGAGAAGCACGTGGAAATATAATTAGAGTGGAGTTCAATAATTTTCTGAAACACAAAAGAAAGGTCGCAATAGTGTTAATAACCCCGGAAACAGAACATTTACATGAAACATTAAGGATCCGTTCCACTTTTCAGGAAAAACAAGCAATTATTTTGTGAAGGGAAAAATTGTTAAAGAATCAAATTGTAATTAATCTACGGTATAGTACAAATCCCAAAGACGATGAGGAAATCAACGCCTTGGCCCACAGTGGAAATATTGGCAAATGGATTGATAATCTTAAAAATGTCAAATATTTAAACTTAAGATATGCTGCAAGTAGCATTCATCAGTCGCAAGAACCTCTTTGAGTTTAAAAGGGAAATATTTGTTGCTGTTTTTTTTAATTTTGTTGTTTCTAAGGATGATTTCTCTTTTCATTTTTAATTGTTCAGGTCGGATATTCGATGTCACATACAAAAAGTGCCTTGAAACGTTGAAAATATACTTGACTACTATTTAAGTAATTAGTTCAACAAAAAACTCAGCTTACATAGAATTAAATGAATAGAAACGCTAATTGTTGAGTGAAAACCTTTGAAGAAAACTATAGGAAAACCAGCAGTCTTTTTCTGAAAAATTCTTGGAATGATTTTTTTTGGCTTTGTGTGTTATTATGTAATAAAATTAACGCATTTTGACTACTAAAATGCTATTTCAAAAAATAAACAATTTAAGATAAAAACTGCCATACATTTTAAGATAAAAACACGGAATTAATAGCTTCATGTACTGCATCCTGTATCTTATTTTTATTCGAGTGTTGGAGAGGGTTTTTGTAGTTTGTAGATCAAGAGTGCACAAATGGCATTAGAGGGTCCAAAGATCAAAATCGAGTAAAGTATCGATTCTAATCGGTTTTCATATAGAAATTTTGATTTTGACGTTGATTTTGACGTCCAATGATTTCTTGACCTTCTTGGGGTCATAAAGGATGAAAAAGAAGTCAGCATTGAGTATTGCATCGATGCATGTAAGGTCAAAAGATCAAACTTTTGGCATTCGTTTTCGGGTTCTTTCTTCTTTCACACCTTGGTTACATTCGTGGTAACGGTTTATTTGTAAATTACTATGATAAATGTCAAGAAAACTTTTCACTGGTTACATTCGTAAATATCATTTTTAATTAGATAACAAATTCATCTGCGAATATTAATCATGGGATTGGAAACTGATTAAAATATAAACAATGGATGAAATGTCAGTATCATTATACATCTCAAGTAATATTTAATAGTCAGATGAAAAAGCGTATCTAGTGTGATAACGTTGAGTTGATTCCTTTTTTTAAAACAATGCGTAAAATTGAGATAATATTGAACTCCAATTGGTACTAGTCAACCAATAAAGCCATACCACAGTTTCTCAATCAATCAAGAATCCCTTTTTATATTGCAGTATTTACGTCAATAAATTACATTCTACAGAGGGTATAAATTAAGTTCATAGCTTTTTTAAACTTCTTATTTCAAAAATTGATTCTAGCATGGGACATGCTCAACTCAAAGGTAAAGACATGGATTGGTCCAAAGCTTTTGGTACATCTTTTAAAGAATATTCTAACGAAGATGATCCCGTTCGCGGTTCCTATATACTTTACGTTCCATCAGAAGATATACAGACGATATGGCGTGATGTGCGACGCAGAACAAACGACAACGAACTGGGTTACAGGGCCTCTCGCTGTAGGACTTCTTTACAGCATGGGTAATGTATTCTGAAGGAAACCAAAATGAAAACAATAAAACAAACAAAGAATTATTGAATTTTCCAAATAGCCCTAATCGCAATTGTACAGTGGTCTGCATTTTTGAAACGCTGAAAAAGAATAATGAACTTCTGGAAAAAATCAGAGAATTTGGCTATGAACAGTACCTTGGGACGTGGAGATTGATAGCTAAGTTTAGGAAAACAGTGGATGTGAAAATCGACTTCCCAGAGTTTGTCTCAAGTGACGATGCTTATTACATCACTACCGACGAGGAAACTACATAAGCACATTTATGCTCCGCATTATAATTTAAACTTACAATTCAAAATTAACTAACATTTTGACCTTGAAAACCAAGATTTGAGATGTATTATTTGAATAAATTGAACTGTAAATCATTAGAGTTGTCTTATTCTCGTAAAATAAACGGCTTCTTTCAATAATTAATGTACTTATGTCATACAGTCATACATGCATTTGCAGTTGGGTTGTGACTCATCAAATATTGGGCAATTAAAATTAATCTTCCGTCAACATATAACACAATGGATTCTCTAATTCAAGTGTATCATAATCAAGGTTATCTGATTATCCACGAATGGTTGATTCTTTATATTTTAAAACAATGGATAGTAAAATTAAGCAATATAATTAAGTTAACATATTAATTATTATCATAAATTTGATAATAAGCAATACACATTACAGTTAACTCTAACTTAACATAACTTAATTATTATAAATAAGGCAGCCAGTTGTATAATTGTTCGACTTGTAGTACTAAGCCTGTCTTAACAATAATTTTATCCCATACTTGTAGTCCTAAAAACATGCATGACAAAAATAGACATCCAAATTGGTCCATTGTGTTGGGTCCTTCTTATAGAAATTACACTTTAGTTGAGAATCCAGTTCGTGGTTTTTTTTACTATACGTTCCAACCACAGACATCCAAAATGTATGGCGTGACGTAGAACAGAAAACAATCGACAGAGTTCTTTTCTTGGCTACAAGGATCAAGAAAGCATCAGCTGCCAGCTGATTCTACCGACCTGACGCATTATTCAACGTTTTTTATTCATAAATTGTACGTGGGCTTATGCGTACTGAGTACTTGATATAGAAATAAACAACTTACATTTTATGTTTACAGGAACTGTATATTTTAATAGAAAGTACAAGAAAGTCAATGTTCTACGTGTTTCTACTCTTTTCTCTTTGTTGGGGAATTTTCAGTTTCATAGAGACCTTCTGAGCGTTTTAGCCATGAGTTACTGCATCCAGTCAGGAACTTTGAGCCACTTGATTCTCATTTGGTTAATTCTCAGGACATGATTCATGTGAAGTGCTGCCCCAATTATGATGGCATAGTAAAAATTGATTTTGATAATTGCGATGAGGTATTCCTGTAATGTAATTCATCAAAAATGTCAATAAAATTAAGCAAATGAATTATCTTCTATTAACGTAATTGCATAGATAATTTTGTGAATTATTTAAATTATATTTACCTGGTTTTAGTTTTGACGACATTTTATTCAATGGAGAGTTCAATTTACGATTGTGGTCGAGAATGATTTTTGTGTGAATATGAATTAAGAGTTGTGAGTTATAATTTGTGATGATGTTATGAGCGTAGACTTTTGACCTTTTTCATGTGGAATTTATTTCATAATATTAGCACATCAAGTATGCATTGATGGTACATATCTAAACTGTATTAAGCAATTCCATCGAACTAAGTTACAACTTAAAAAATTGTGACAACTTCAATGCGATGAGAATTATCCCAGTTGAAGGATAGTATACTTTCGAATGCATCGGGCCCGTCTTGAAGACCAGACCCAGCCATTTTGACATTGATTCCTTTCAGAAACAAAAATAAATGAAAACTTCTCAAATAATATTTCAGATGATATGTAACTAGTGCATAAATAGTACATACCAATTCAAGCCTCCGCTGAGTCTCGCGGTTTCCAAGCGTGGATTAGGTAGCTTTTTTGTTAAATTTATATCTAATATGTTTTTGTTGTCCCATAAAGTATTAGCTGTATTTCCTGGAGTATCAATAAACTCCTTCTCCTTGGATGCCTCTGACATGCTATATTTAACACAAATAATTGAGATAATAGAGAGAAAAAGATTCAAGTGTTTCATTGTAAAACCGATACAGATGGTTATTCTATGAAACGCAAAAGAAGAGTAAAGTATGTATGAAGATAGTAGACAGGGTATTGAAATTATCATGCAGTTATGCATTCATTATTTAACCAAGCATGAAAATATCTGATTACACAGCCTTCAACTTCAACCTCTAAACTTTTATCAACGCTTCTTTTATTTTCTTTTACTTGGAAATCTCTTTCTATTGCACAGAATAATAATTCCAAAGAATATTATTGCATGCATATCAGAATCAGCAGTACTAATTAACCATCATCATGAGTATTTTAATATTGCCATTGATATTTCATTGATTCATATAAACGAACGAACACATGATTTCATTATGAACGACGTATTTGGCTTTATATGTTTGGCTATGTCATCCAGAATTATAAATTGATGGACTTTACTGAATTGTTAGAAATACACAAGTACAGTAAATATTCATTTGCTATTTTCTCTTAATATTTCAACGCATCAACGACGGATAATTCTGAATTAAATATGACTTTAATGTAAATAACAAAAATTAAAGAGTTCTTAAAACTTTCTGTAAATTATTAATGGAAAAATAAACAATATACATTTTGAATCGTTCTTTATGAATACACAATTAGCATATTGGAAAGTCTTGCGGAGCGAAATTTCTGAACAATCAATCAGGGCCGTAGAACGTTCTGCATTGTTCAAACCATATTTAACCTTTAAGGGAATGCAGGCCTTGAATTTTTTCTACATCCAAGCTCCCTTATTTTTATTTCTCAAAGCTGATTTTCCCAGCAACTGAGAGGAACAAACAGAATGCGTCGACTCCAATAATGGAAATTATAATTATCCCATGAGCTGGCAATATCCTTCGAAAATGAATGACCACAAAGCTGGAGAACACCTCCAACACAGGAACTGCAAACATAAATGAGAATACAACACGGCTTTGTAAACAAGAATTGAAGATTTCTGTCAGAAGCTGGAGTTGTTGGTACATTTTAGCAAGGATAAGCTACTCATATATTTCCTAAAGCATAGAATTCCCAGTAAGAAAAGTTGATTACATAGAAGGATGTTGCATAATAGACTTCTACCAAAAGTGCTGTTTCAAATACCGTTATCAGGGTCCTAATGGTAACCGTGTGGGAGCCATTTCCATAGTTTTCTGAGCAAAGAGAAAACATGGATCCAATAAATGGGGACATACAGGGGAGGAAGAAATTCAACATTCCAAGTCCAACGGCGAATAAACTTACGGTAACAGGAAAATAAACCCACACCAGTTGACCTAGTAGTTTGTCCATTCTCGTTAACTTGATGTAGCGTCGATCTATAATAAAGTCACAAAATTAAAATCCCAAGATGGTTCTTATCGAAATATTGAACTCACGACATGTAATTTTATTGTCGAATTCCTTCAGTGAATTAAGGAACTGAGGAATAGCTTAGTGATCCTTGACATCCCACTTTGAAATCAAACAAATGATAGAAAGAATGGTAAAATCAAGTGCCAAGAACTTTTGATGTTTTTGATCAGATAATGTCCGGATTGTTTGAATAACCATGAGCAAAGTGTGAATTAGATGAAGGCAGATTTTGGAACAAACTACTCGAATCCTAGTTTGAGATCTGGCGGGGCAAAATCTTTTGGTTTCCAAACTAAAGTCATAGGGAGAGCTTAAAAATTGGTAGAAGAATTTTTGAAATTTTATTAAATAACTGTAAAAGCAAGAATTATACATTTCGAAACTGCTTTATATTTAAATTCGAATTCAATTTATAGGAGAGAAGTAGGAGAACGTTTTGCGACAGACGGGATACCAGAGAAGAGTATATGCATGGAGTCATGTATGAATTCGGAATACAAACAAAGATTTCCTGCAACATGCTTTTTTAGTTGAGAATATTATGTACATAATTTATTTGTAAACCATCCGGAGAGGGGTGGACAGTATAAGACTATGCCATAGTTCAAATTTTCCCGACAATTTGAATAGACATTGGTGTCATCGACAAATATATGTAATTTAAGATGAATTAATTAATCATTATTATTAATTAATAAATTCTTAGGTGAAGCAGGGTGTGGTGTTTTTAACGTAGTAATTACTGTCATCTGTTTCACAATACACTATGCTCATGAACCCAAGATAGTTGGTTGGATCAGTTGAGGCCTTACTTACTCGATTCATTCTGGCATTGTATGTATTATTTGTAATAATAGCATTTTTTCAGCCTCAATTCGCACTGTATTTTACTAAAAATCCTACCGTCTTTTAAAGTATCTCAGAAATACAAAAGTATGGAATGAATATAACCTTTGAGAACGTTCCCTTAGAGATTTACATGGAAGTTTCACAGCTTTCTTAATAGTGCTAGTAGACGGAGAAGCAACTGAGTTATTTACATTTTAATTGTCAGGAATGGACTGGGAGGAGTTATGAAAGAAAATTGCAAATCTTTTAATATTATACTAGTCTTATTTTCATTTTAATCGGGATAAAACCACTTGTATATTCTATTGATTTCAAGGAAGAGTGAATGGGAAGGCTTCCATTGGGTGCATCTGTCAATAAATATGCGTTTTATACAATTACCATTCGACAATCACAAACGGAAAGGAAACCGAAGGACGTAATTTCTTTGTATATAATCAAAAATAATAGAGAAAACATTCTGTCTGCTGATTCGCAATTTTGTTACGTTTTCAGTTGAATATTTTATGTCACAATGAAATGAAGCAGATTCAACGTCAATGCACTACGAAATGCAGGAAGACGACCAGACGAAATTGAAATTAACAAAAATCTGGTTTGTCAACTCCTATGTTTTAAACCATGATTTTTAAAAGGATTAAGGTCTTTAAAGTGTCTGTCGACGATGTGCTATAAATGAATCGTGTTCTGTAGTCATTTTAAAACCAAACTATCATCAACATCCAGCTATGAATTAAAACTACACAAGAACTATCCATACCACAGCATTGTGAGACACTTGATGCCCTGCGCCATGAAAAGGGCTTTCCAGCGGTATTTTTGGTTTTATGTACAACCAGTCTGACGGTAGCTGCTGAAATTAAAAATCGGGATATTTTAGAGCGTTAAGTGCTACGTAAAATCTACTGGATAGTTAAAATCCAATTTTAATGAAAATAGGACTTTACACCTTGCAAATACGTTGTTTAATACACTTTACTGACTAAAATTACCCATGTTAAAATATCAACTTTTTACTAGTTCACATTGTTCAAAATCTGATTTCATATTCGTAATCAGCATAGAATTCTGAACAATTTTATGTGTAATATGATAATTTTGCTAATTCCCCAATGGTTTTTAAGGCGAACTATAAAAGTAAACGTTGAAATTCATAACATTATACATGCAATTTCTAGGAATTTCATGCTGATTACGAATATGAAATCAGATTTTGAAAAATTTGAACCAGTAAAAAGTTGAAATTTTAACATGGATATTTTTGCAGAATAAAAGTCAGAATAAACAGTTTATCCGTAGTAACTAATAAAAATATGATATTTAAACTCCAAAATTTTCATTTTGACAATTTAGGATTGCAATAATTATCACACATTACTTCACACATCACACATTACATCACACATTACATCACATATAACATCACACATTACTTCACACATCACACATTACATCACACATCACACATAACATCACACATTACATCACACATTACATCACACATAACATCACACATTACTTCACACATTACATCACACATTACATCACACATCACATCACACATTACATCACACATGCTAGG
>JAQFZB010000724.1:0-11127 GCA_034695165.1 Desoria trispinata | reverse complement strand
TCATGACTAGAATTTCTTATTATAAACAACATTATAGTATTTTGTTGACTCAATAAGTTAAATTGGAAAAATCATTGTTCTCTTTTCTTATTTCATATTTCGAATGATTTTAAAGGAGATCTCCAAAAAGACATTTATTTTATTTTTATTATATATGGATTTTAATAAGGATTTTGTTTACAAGGAGAACATGAAGGTAATCGTTGTAGTTATTGCTGCAAGTTTGTAAATCTCTAGTGGTGGTGAAAGAATAGGTTGCTTTGAATTATTGCTAATTAGTATCCAGAAGACAGTCGACGGGATTTTGAGATGCAGCACAGTCCCTCGAAATCACACCACGGTCCGTTGCGTCTCCGTCTTGAACGTCGACCAAAGACTTCTTCATAGCTATATCCAGCCACTTGTGAATTCTCTTTGGGCATGAACTCCTGTAATTTAAAAGCTACATTTATTGCCCATCAGACCTCCTTTAAATAAGGATTTCTTGGAATACAAAACTATCGAACCTGCATATCATCTAAGAAACTCTGGATTGTGTCCGTATCTTTATCAATGGAACATATTTCTTCTTGAATAAAATCTGGATTTGTCAATGGCCGACACAAACTGGCTGCAGCAAGTTGAGAGAAAACTCCAGCAAAATTTGAGAGACCAGGTCTACCTGATTCTAAAAAGAAGAAAACGAAAACACAGCACTATCAAAAAATATTGCTTTATCATCCCATTTGCTGTCTTCTGTGGTATACTATAAATAAGAATGGCATTGGCAAAATACAATATCGAATTATTTTCTAGAATTTTGTTTGGCATAAAACAATTTCCAAGCAAGCACATAAAAAAGAAACCATTATTGTTTTTTCTTTCCTAAGAAAATAAATCTATGACGCGTGAGTTATTCTCTTGCGTATCGTATCCCATTATTCCTATATGTGATTGTCTACTATGTTTAGTATATTTCCTTTCAGGAAGATACAAATTTCATTTTCAATCGCAAATACTTGAGAATGAAATCTAATTTATTTTGCGAGTATATTGGTAAGCAAACAAGAAAATCAGCAAAAGAGAGAGATGCCAAGAGGTTTGTCTTGTCAAAGAATGAAGGAATGAACCTCTGCAAAAAAGGTCTTAAACGTTAACCTTGGCTGGAGTTGATTTGCGCCTGTAGTAGTCTCCAGGTGCTTGTCGGCTTTTACTATCAGTTTGCTATTTTGCTTTAGTAGAGTAAAAAAACATGAAGCAATCTTGAATGTAACGGGATTTCAGAAAGGATCCAGTTAAAGAAAGAAAAATACAGTAGACAGATACAAATGGAAAACTTTGCTAAACCAATAGACATTTTGTTTTATTGCCGGTAGTGTTTATTTTCTCTATTTTCTCAATAAACTATATACTTTTCTCAATTGAGAATTCCTTACTGGATTGCAACATTGAAAAATGGAAAAGAAAAGAGATGTTAAAATAATTTCAATTTTCCATAAAAGTTACACAATGCAAAACCCTTCACTTACCGTAATACGAGGTCATGTCAACTGGTAATTTGATAACCAATCTACGACACCTTCTAAGTTCCTATTATCAAAATTGTATATTACTTACATAGTGTAAACTGTTTCTTGTAATGACTGGTGTTTATACCTTCACAAGTAACTGTGTGCAGAAGAAAAGTAATACCAACTGAGGACTGAAATCCATGGGTATTCCATCAGCAATGTCACTAAACGGAATTTAGAAAATATCTATGAATAAATTATGGTTTAAAAGGCTGTGCATGATAAAACCGTACAATTGTTGGATTGAAAGATGCGACACGGGATGAAAGATAAAAGTGAAAGCATTAAAAATTCATCCATCAAACTTTTAAATCTAATTAAAATCAGCCGCATGTTTAATTAAAAACTGTGTCGTAGAATACTAAAATGAAGACTATCATTTATCACTGCTGGAGTAGCTTTTATGAGTAACATTTGTTGATGAGGGGATTGAATAGAGTTATTAGTGAGGAAAGTGGAGCAGAGGTTATAAGTAACGTCATTTACAGGAGGAGTGAAAAGTGAAACCCTCATCATCCTTGAGGTTAGATTTTATTGAAAAGAAGAGAGAGAAAAAGTTGTGAAAGGTGCTTCCTGCGTATTATTATTACTATTGGATATTATTAAATGTAGAGGCATCAGAGGATTTCACTCATCATCTCAGTTTTTCATGGAACGGACAAGTATGGTTTTGTGATGAGTCTGCACTACTTGTGCCTTCAAAAGAGGATTCTGTCTGGAGTTTATGAGTGGACTTGTGTAGAAAAGTGTTGAAACCTTGATTTCCCATGAGTTCCAACAAGCACTACACTCAAATACTCAAAAAGCTAAAGCTCCATTCCATTTATTACTACTCTTCTCCGTCTATTCCATCTCAATCAAATAAAATACTCTGTAATAGCCCAGAGAAGGATGAAGCTCATGGAATGATGCGATGGTCGATATCAGAATCAGCAATACTACCACTTGTCTCTTCCATACTTGTCAAATCTCTCTGCTTTCTCCTCCATAATATAACCAGTGTTGCGATCTTCTCTTCTTTACCTATCTACTCACCTTTTCCTTTTTCATTAAGGTGGAAATGACTAAATGCATTTTAAGTGCTGCTCCCTGTACTTGCTGTAACCTGGCTGTATGTCTATGTTCATATGAAGTGGCATGTTGTTGTTGTTGCATGGAGTGAATAGTAGTACATGTTGGAGTGACAGAAAGGGATGTTGTCAGGTAGGAAATACATTAGAAAGCCTTGTACTATAATATAATGGGATGTCATTTTATATCGTGAGGTAAGTTAATGGCATCCTACTTTCAGAGAGAATACACACAAATCAAATCAATACACAACCACAAGGAATTCATCTACCTCAAATATCTAAACTCGTGAAATTTACAGGTATTTTCCTATTTCCGAAAGATATAATAGTATTGCTTTCACTTTTCCTTCTCCTGCTGGATAGAATGACGTCTGGAAATTTTGTCCAGATTGGGAATCACATAATTCATATTTCACCATCAATGAAATAACAAGTGGAAATAACTTACTTCTCCAATTGACTAAGAGTCAAGCGCACAGCGTGAGATACACTTTCTATACAATTACGGCGAACTCTTCTTATCCTTTCTCTCATCTCTGGCCCATCCCTGCTTGAATTACCCATGTGTATCAGTAAATCTCGAAGGTAAGCAACTTGTGTATTTACATCGTTGATTGCCTGAAAAAATATTAATAATAATATAAAAATAAAAATTTTAATGGAGATTTCAGTTGTTTTTAGATTTTATACTATAGATAATATTCCCATTAGTGATAGTAGACTTTTATATTCTACTATATACGTGAATGTTTTCTCATATCCCTTGGGCACAACCACATCACATCATTACTTAATAAAAGGAACTTGGATAACTGTATAGCACTGCGAGGAGGAACAGGCTTGAGAAAGTTTCAAACTTTAACCATAATCATTAATTCTCCAAGTTGGTCATGATGAGAGAGATAGAATGAGGAGCTGACGAGTGAGGAATTTTGAGAAATGTAAAAATGTAATTTTCCTAACATCATTTCAGTTTGAAGAGAATTGTACAAATTGGATTTAGCTTTGCGTCGCTAGTTGTGGCATTTCAAGCAAGGAGGATTCGCATTATTTGCTTGAGAAGTTTGGAAAAGTACAAAATTGTTCTGCAGACAGCAGACTGGCCCAATATTAGCTAACCAGAGTACTATATTTGTTATTTGCTCTATAGCTACATGCTGCTATCATAAGGATCTACTGCACAAACACACACCCAACTCTATTTAGACTCTCTTCAAACATGCAAACATGAAATGCTTCAAAATTCAGTTTTAGAATTCTAAATCGATTATTCCCTTCAAATAGAAGAAATGAAAAATTTTCTCTCATATGATAACACATCATCCAAATTATACCTTTGTGGGATCCTCTGGCGTTTCACGAACTCCTAAACTGCTTATTCGACGAGCCAACACACCCCACTGGAAATGAAAATGAAATTCAATAGATCTTGTGGGCTTAAAAGAAGTAAAAAAGTATAGAATTCAACATAGAAAAAAGATATTCTGACCTTTATAGCTGCCAAACTAGATCTACGTAACATGGGACTACTGCTTCCTTCCGGATGATGTGAATGCTGTTGTGCTTTTCCTTGGGGATTACAACTATAGCGTCGTAGAAATTTAGCATCACGACTACTTCCACTACTAGTACTACTGCCTACTGTGGCCCCAGGCGATGGTACAGATAGCAGTTGCATATTTGTAGTTTCAGATTGTCCAGTTTCCGACGGATATACGTCCATCATATCCATTTGCATAGAAGAGGATTCCATGATAAGAAATTACTCTGCAAGTCCTTTCTCTTGTCAGACTCAATGATATTTAATCTAAATTCGGTAGTGGAATGCGCTAAAGTAAACTTGTTGAGTTTCACTTGAATAATGAAATAGAGTAGAAATTCTGTAGCTCAGTTCTTTGCTCCTTTGTGATAGAATTGTGGTTGAAATGTGATGCAGTGCGTGAAGACGTGTTGTGAAAGTAATAACTCCCTCTGGAAAAACAAACCGGTAGGAAATAGTTCATAAAACATTTATATATTTACAATTTACCTGTTAGCAAATTTAGCTAGAGTAATAGCTAAAGCTTCAGGGACAAATCATATTGTACAAAGAAGTAGGAGAGATATATTAATTGCTTTTACTACTACTACTACAAATAAGCTGATATATATTATCCATTTACCTAATCCAATCTATAATGCAAAATAACATAACCCATAAAGATAATAATAATACTATTTGGATAAATGTTTTGCTAGCGACAAGAAATCATAAAATAGTAAAAGGGGGAAAGGATCCTTCCGATTTACGTGTAATTTAGTATAACTATTATTAGTTTACTTTCAGAGGATCGTTGATTATTTGTGCATAGCAAATACTCACAATTATTCCCGAATGAGATTAAAGAGAAACAACTGCCACAGGGATGTGTTTATAGGGCTGTTAACAGAAGCTATGAAGATATCGCTTCAATTGGAAAACCACCTTGCTGATAAATTATTACTGCTCCAACAACACCGCCGTCCTTCGATTCAATTAATTCTTCACAGCACCATAGACTCGTTTTCATTCCCTTTGGACTGGAGAAAGCCCGATTAAGCATTTATGATCCTACTCCTTGTATATTATAGCAAGTCGTAAGCACTTTTGATATGAACTGTGCCAAATTTCCTGCCCATCCTTCTTCCTATTTTATTTACATATTAACCTAAGTGGACATTTCTGCAAAATGTGACAGGACTCTTAAGTTGCTAATTCACTATACTATCAACCACAGAGTCAAATATCTTTAGATCTTTGACATTACGCTTTTATACTATAGTGTCCAATGAATAATGCTTTCTCTAATCCCCAGTTGCCCTGCCCTTGCCAAAATTACAAATATAATGGTAGTTCACATAAAATGAGACTTTCACTTTAGATTATCCCAATGCAAATGCACATTGAATAAAACAGAAGACGACATGCCATTCCGATCTGAATAACATTCAGTTGCAGTTTGCATTTGATATCAAGTGCCAATTTGATGAGGACATAAAATTGACTAAGAAATATTTAAAATCCAAATCCCATTCTATCCTTTTTTTCTTCGCAGTTATTCTGTCAGTTGAACTACTAAAGATTAAAAGATTATAGTATTCTAACTAAAGATAAGAAGATCCCTTTGACATGTTCTGCATTGAATCATTTAAGAATCTCTTGGAGAATTGGAGAGGAATAATTAGGAAATTGGATAATGGAACCTAGTAAACTTGACTAAATTGCTTTGGAACCCTGAACATCTATCTGCTCCGGAATGTAAATTCTCCGTCAAGGGAATAGTCACTTAAAGTTTGTGAAATTCAGTAGTACACACATAGCTGATATAGGATGAGAGTAGCTGAGAGTATCAACTTCCGAAAACGCAACAGAAGCACAAGACAAATAACACAAAGCATAAGCCATTATTAAATATTTCGAGCAAGGAGAATGCTGAACGCGTCCAATGTAAATTCTAAGGCTCAAAGGGTAAAAGAGCTTTTCATTTCAGGGAGAACTCGGATACATTGGCTTCAGCTGAGTTGATTCAAGATAATGGTGAAAGTGTTCCAGTTTCTCTGCGGGGAGTTTTGTCCCAGACTAGATAAAATAAATCTGAATAGCTGTATAACTGTGAAACTTTGGCAGACTAAGGGAAAAGAACACTTTTTATCAAATATCTCGTCTCTCTCAAAATGGAAATCGATGATGCAGAGAAGACTGAAGGGCTGCAAGGAATTTAATGAGAAAAATGAGAAAAATTATGGTATTATAATGTTGTCCTCCTATTATTATTCCCTTCCGTCTTGTTATATTCTCTCCTCTAATGTCTACTCCTCCCGTCTGTTCCAACTCTCTTATATCCAATATTTTCTCCAGCAGTCAAAGCGACGAGATAATAATTTCCAGCATGAAACTCTGGCTCAATTTTATCCTATTTGCTCATGCAAATTCAACTGCTAATGCCTTTAGTTTTTTCATGAGAATAACCTCAAATCTCTTTACCAGTAAATATTTATTATATGCAGTCTCTTTCCATCTATACCACTTTCAGCAAGTTTTCACAGATAATGCTTCAATAATAATAGAGGAAAATCTTTTTCAGATTTTTTTGATTCAACAATCTATATGCCCTTAATAAATATAAAGAGAACCTCTACCACCACCGCAATTGAGTAATATTCCCCATCAAAATCCCATGATACTTGAACTCTAGTATATTGCACAAAGACGTGAATGTGAATTTGAATAGCAACAACAAGGTTTCATTTTATTCAATGGGCTGTCACGGCCTTACAAAGAATTATGTGAGCTTTTAATAACAGAAACTTGAATCGTGCAGTTTACTTCTTTGTATACTTTGGCTTATAAAAGAAAGACTGGTGGTGGTGGTTCTTCTGGTAAATGGCAATGCAATAAGTCAAATTATATCTTAATGGATCATTTATTGAACCTATGTTGGTTAAAAAGGTTTGGGAAACACTAGTTGCACGTAGAAGGTAAAATAGCCACTTTACCTTTATGACTGGCAATTCTACTATCGTAGTCTAAATGTTTATAAGACATGTATTATTCATAAAATAATATTTTGGCTTTGGAAAATGCTTGCCTCAATGGCAATTTGATATTTGATAGACAAAAGACAAGACATGAATGTTTGTTAATGATAAATGAAATCAATCCTGGCAATCTTATTTTCAAGCGTTAGGTTATTATTCTTGAATACCCAGATAGATTGAGTGTTAAATATTTAAATACTTTTACTTAGCCTATCTAGTCATATCCTATCCAGCTAGCAATACGCAGCAGATAGATAGATAGATAGAAGGGAATAATACATGTACAACAATAATACTCTACGTGACGCACCACAAAGCATATGTGAGAGAAAGCTAAAGAATTTATCTCAATTCTAGAAAGAAAAGCATGAAAGTTGAGTTTTGAGTTGGCATCGCGTTGAAGCATGATAAGACTTGGAAACATTTCATACCTGTAAGATTTACCTTGTACTTCGTTGTAGATGGGATTTTAAAAACAATTTTTTGATGCGACAAAACTGCAACATGTAAAAAAGCAGAACACGACACTTTATAAGCTTTTGTATATATTACTATTAGATTGAATGGGATGATTGTTCAGTTCAGTTGACTTACTTTTACTACTATTCTTGTTTAGCACTTGAGTGAATGAATATGCAAGTGATATACATAACAGTAGAGTATTTTCATGTGTTGTAGAAAAGTGTCAAGTATTTTATACAAGTAGTGGTGTGTATTGTGTTTAAATTGTGCAATTTTCAATAGTCAAAGTGCAGTTCTTTACAATAGCAGATTCAGGTAGTTTAAGTAACTTTCAGAGAGTTTCTTTTGAGGTAAACAGAGATTGGGAGAGAAAGGTGGAAAGTTGAAGGTTTGATTTATTATTGCGGTTATACGATAGTAGTGCACCACCAGAGATTGCTTATTGCCTTTCTACTCTCTTAATACAAATAGTAAATTGTTGTGCAGACTTTAGAATTTTGTGAAATTTTAAGTTTCTCTGATTTTTTGAAAACTTTTGAAAATATAGATATAATATTATATAATGTAATTTAGATTGAAAGAGTTGTTTCAGTTGTAGTGTAAATGTAGGTGAGTGAGTATGTGCGATTGAATAATTTAGTGTTTTAGCCTGTTGATGAGGTAAGCGAATACGGTGAAACTGAGAATATCTAACTCTACAAATATGCAGATGGATGAGACAGAAGAGTTACTGACAAATTGAGTATTAAATGAAAGCCCGTGTAAGAAACGGGACCTGTACTTTTAACTTTCACGACATTCTATGCTATATTACTATAGACGTTGTATAAAAACTGTACTTGTTTTTTTGACAAGAATTCTCAGAGGTAATGTTAACTCTCACTCTGGTTGTGAACAAAAAAGTTTTATTTACGTGACATATTTGTGTAGAGTTGGGGACAGGAGAGTAAAACACTAATAATGGAATGAAGACTGTTAGTGGCAATGGGATCTATTTAAACTGGGCCAGAGAAGTGAAAAGAGAGTGTGTGAATGTAAAATGTTAAAAGTAAGTCGAAAGTGTAAGTCTTGTCTAGTAGTGAAGAAGGTGGATGCGAGAAATGCCTCCACACTCGCACACACACACTATTACACTACGGACAACTACGGCAGGGTCTACAGTATCCTATGCTATGTTACGGCAAGCCACGAGACGAGAGAGCAACAACGAGTACAAACTGCGAATGCGAGAGCCAGAACTTGAAGGCAACTCCTACAAGGAAAGAGGCTTTAGTATATATGAAAGTTCGCAAGACAAATCAATTTCTTCATCCCACTCCTTTCCCCCGCATAGCAACCAGAACCAGGAGGCTCTTCTACAACACTATACTCAAGTGCTTCAACAGAGCTTTCATCATCCCGGACCCAAAGATATAGAGAGAGAGAGAACGAGTCTTTCTTGAATTCTTGGCCAAAGTATCGCATCCTCAAACAACAGATTCAGTTTCACCGAGTTTCATAGTTTCATCTAGCATCACAGAGTTTTCTCATGTGCAATCCTCCTAATTCTAACTATCACTATCCTCAAATCCTCATCTTAGTGTAGTACTACTACTACACTACTCCTGCTTTTAGTAAGCTGAAAACGAAAAAAATCTTTAGAACAGAGAAGGGAATGAATGCCGACAACTACCTTCAATTCGAACCGAAGCAAATGCTATCCTACTATTCATTACTATTCTTCTGATATCATTCCATATAATAAGCCTAAAATCCTACAATCCCATTCTAGATCTTCTTTACCAAGTTCAGACCACATAGTGATCATTACTTGCCTTCAATTCATAGAGAAAGAAATACAACGGGACACTGTGTGATATATTTGTAACTTTGGTCTTTGAATCTTTGTGGTTCTCCTCAGCTTGTTATCGCTTATTCCTTCTCTCTCTCTCTCTCTGATGCATCAGAGTACACAGTAGTGATGGAACATCTTTTACGGCTTCAGCATTCATTCCAGATTTGACACATCAGATTCAAACACGACATACACTGCTACAAGGAATAAAATGCTTGGGTTTTTGAAGTAACATCAACTTTATGCTTTTGCACGATTTACAGCTGAAAATGAGTAGATCCTCGTGATTTCCTTGTGTATCATAGAAAGAGGAAAAAGTAATTTATCCGCAAAGCAGAGACCATCAGAGAAAAAGTAGTTGTATGCGGTAATGATGCGCTTGATTACGAAGGGTGATACTGACATTATTACTCGTTCCGTTTTTATAGTTTATCTGAAAGTAACAGAGAGTCAGAGTTACAGAGGAGACTTTTGTTGTCGTCACACACACAGGGTTATAAAACACAGGTATTGCAGTGTCCAAGGATCCTGTCAAGAACATAAGGATATATAAAACCATATAAAAGACAAACATGTAAAAGTACATATAAATAGGCTGATGTAGTTCGTTGGCAGTCGCAGAAATAGCCAAGATAACACTTTTATTTTTATTAGCCAAGCTGAATTAACACTATACGAATACTGGTGCAAGTAAATAAAAGCATCTTTTGCAAGAGACATTATTACTTACCATTTGGGTGAATTTTTTACACTTTCTAAAGATCTCTTGTTAGAAACAAAAGAAATAAGGGCTAAAGGAAAGTAAAACAAAGACAGAGAAAAGGAGGAAACAACTCTACGTCTCAATAAAATGTACTCTTGATATTACTTCAGAGTTCCCAACCACTGATTATCCTTTTCATCGAGTATAGCTATACACGTAACACGTCCCTATGGGAAGGGATCTAGCCAATTTGCCAATTTGTTGCATTACGGTTTACTTCGGTCCAAATAAATATCATTTACTCGCTGAAGCTGTGAAATGGGTGTGCAGATGTGCAAAATATTTCTCTCAGTTTTCATGGGTAATAAAACTAAATATGGATTAGAGTTATCAATGTCAAAGGAAAAGAAGCCGGAGCCAAGCCAATAGTTGATGCGACTCTCTGACTCTAGTTTAAATTCCTGGCATGTTGCTCCTCTACCAAATCGTAGTAAAAAAGTAAAAAAAAATGTGGGTTTACTTAAAGATGGTTGAAATCATATTTCATATAACTTTATCTTGGAGGAATGTTGAGCAGAGAAATTGCGATATTTGATTTGTCAGCCAAGATTACGTAGTCTCAAAGAGAATTGATTAAGCTACTCATTTCAGACGTTTCAAAGTGGGAGCACGTTTCGTTTCGGGACAAATCTAAAAGAGAATTAAAGAGAGGAAGAAAAGAAGAGGAAACGGGTGCGGGCTGTGATTTGATTTATGCAATGAGAAAACTTGGAACTTCTGTTTGAGTTCTAGAAGAAACAGAAGAAAAGAAAGTCCATTATGCAAGCACAGTCATTATGAAGAAGCACAAAAGAACCTTTTCAGGTATTCCATTCATGGACTACGTCTATGAGAATGAGAGTGCCGCATGAAAATACAAAAACCTCTTCTTATTCTTCTTAATTCACT
>JAQFZB010000723.1:0-11136 GCA_034695165.1 Desoria trispinata | reverse complement strand
AAGGCTTCTAAGAAATACAGGAAGAATAGCCACGGACGCATGGAAGGCTCTGCTGAGGACGGTTGAGACAGATGACCAGAGATATAATTGGACAAGCAATGTAAAACTAATAGAAACTAATCCTACAGAAAGCAAAGAAGGCAGAAATGTGGTCAGATTTATCTTCTGATGGACTTCTCGACAATAAACATGACATTCTTGAAGCAATGGAGGAAGCCCTCTTACAGGAAGATTTGTCCTTGGCAAGAAGCTCTCTTAACCACATTTATATCGTAGACATATTAGGAATTAATACAATTGAGAACTTAAATGTAAAATTCAATAGATTGCGACTAGTTGGCCAAATTAAATGTCACAAGCTTGTTCGTGGATGGTTATGTTCATAATTTTATCTTATCTGATAATTGTGTATTATGTAATCGTTTAGAAATGGATGGAATATTCCATTTTGTCTGTAACTGCGAGGTATTTAAAGATACAAGAAAATTATACATTCAAAATATGTTGGAAAGTTGGGACGAAACAAATTTTAGGCAGAAAGTGTCATGTTTGAATACAGAAGAAATTTATAACTTAACTAACTTTATATTAATAGCTTTGAAAACAAGAAAATTTTACGAGGACCTAATAAGATAACTTATTACCAAATAAAATAGCTTACTTTAACAAAATATTTAGTACGACCTTTTAGTAGTGATATGAATCATATATCTATTATTAAGGGGTGTAAACCCCTTTATGGGTTTGCTCTGTCAGTCTGCCTGTCCGTCCGTCCGTCCGCACGATAACTCAAGAACGGATGGACCAATCTTAATGCAACTTGGTAAACAGGGTCTAATGACCCTAAGTCAATTAACCTCCTATTTTGAGTCGTGTAGATCAAAAGGTCACGGAGATCTAGAGGTCACGTTAAAAAAACCAAAGGGGGGACCCTCTGGTTTTTGGATGAAAATTTTTTTTTGTAAAGAGTTGGAATCTGACCTCTGGAAGCGTATTCAAAGCAAAGGGTAAAAATTCGGTTACTTTTACCCTAGGGGTTACCCGATTTTTAACCCCGTATTCAGAGCTTTTGACTATACCCCAACAAATTATTGTGGAGTTAAATTCCGAGTTACCCCATAATTCACCCAAATACTCCGCGAAACTCAAAAATTTCAAATATTTAAATAAAATAATTAACATATAATTATTTATTAAATTAAATATTTATTTCATTTTTTATGATTATCAAGTCAATCTTTTGAAAATGATAGTAAAGCAAGACAAATGAAATTAAAAAATTTTGTGGAAATTAAAAATTGTGGTTTTACTATTTTCTTTATTTAGTTGGACCGTGACACTTTTAAACGTATATGAACACAATTAAAATATTATTTGTAGTAATAACTTATTCGTCAATTGATCGGAATCGAGACGTCCAATTACCGATTGCTGTTTGTCGCACTTCCCGTTTAAGTAGATCCTTTTATATTTAATATCTTTTTAATTGCTTAATATAATATCTTTCTCTGTCGAAAAATATGATCAACAGTCTCTCTCTCATTGTATATTACAAATCGCCTAAGGAGAAATAAAAACAATGATTATTAAATTTGGAGTGTCACGGCTGCTGTTAATATAACATACAATTCACATTGGCGCATCTTACACTATTAGACCAATAAGGTATTTCAAACTTTATACAATTTAAAAATCCCACTTTCCTCTAATGAATGCTATACTCTTTTGCCTGTACGTTATTTTTCCTATTCACAGCAACATTGGTCTAACTTTGGTGTAACTATTCTACACTTCGGTGTAACTATTCTACACTGCGGTGTAATATAAAGTCTACACTTCGGTGTAATTATTCTACACTTCGTTGTAATATAAGGTCTACACTTCGGTGTAATGTAAAGTCTATACTTCTGTGTAATTAGTCTACACTTCAGTGTAATATAAAGTTTCAGAAACATAACTTTGTTACCTTTATTCCTCCCTGTTATATTTGAACGATATTCGACTTTTGTTATTCTATTCAGGCAAGACTACTCCATATTAGTCTCCATATTATCCGAAGCAGTGAGAGGAAGTGTCATCTGAAAATAAAGCATCATAGATCTGAATATCATCATCTTCTTGAAGAATAGTTTTGCCAAGAGTTGGAGGACAAGAATAAGGATTATTAGAGGTTAATCTGAAAATGGTTTGATGCAAAGAACCCATTATGTCATCTTCTAAGAAGTAGTCATTAGAAGAATGTGACCTAACAATGGGTACCAAAAGTGGATTAAGTGGATAAGCACCAATTGGCTGTCGTATCACAGTCGCAGATGCAGTAACAGTAACAAATGAGGTTTGAGGTTTTGACAAAATTGACACGTCTGTAGAATCCATAGTAGTGGAGGAAGATGATGTGGGCCTTTGTCTTGAATAAGATTTTGAACGGGAGGCAGAAAAAAGTCTCTTTGTGATCTTAAAATCGGAACGAAGATTAGCAATGACGCCATTTTTGTGAATATGGCTAATCTGGCCTTGAGACGAATCTATTGTCGCAGGGTGTTGTGTATTCTTGGAAGGGAATCAATTCCTGGCGAAGTGAAAAAGACAAGGCAAATGAGACGAATAGTTTTAGAACGAGACTCCTGAAAATGAGTAGAAGAATTTACAATTGGGAAAAACGGATTGGAGCGTGGAATATGTGGACGATTAGAGGTTGCACTGCAGCAAAAGAATTTCGACAGTTGCTTCTATATTCTTCAAATAGTAAGGAGAGTTGAGAATGGCGATGGGGTTCAATTGCTGAAATTGTGATAATATATTAGGGTAATTGTTAAAGTAGAACTTAACTTAACTGAAATTTCTGAATGGATGTATGGAACATTCTAAAAACCCGTACGGGTTTTAATTGATGGATAGAGGATGAGATGATATGAATGTAGATGTTGTGGAGGAGGATTATAGAACCGAACAGCTTGTAACACTGTGTAGTTTTTAAGATCCAGAGATGATGTTTTCTTTATTTGAGAAGCAGTGTATAGAATTTCGTACAATATATGTTTGCTACTGCAATGTTGTAGAAGTTCGTGGCGGAAGACTTGAAGGAATGGATCGACAATGACAATTGTCGAAAATAATTTGTCCTGTAGAAAACAGTATATGATAATAGGGGAAACAGCTAATGATAATAAGGAACTCGGTAGATGAACAATTGGATGAAATGGAGGGAAAACTGTTTGGTTGATAAGTAAGACGCTCCTGAATAAGACGAGGTAGGTGTGATCCTTCGATGATGTATGATTTGAAAATGAGGTAAAGGTCGTCTCGCTTCTCCTTGCTTTGAGTTAAATCACTCTTTTCACATCAAAGTACTGAAAGCATGATAAAAGATTGCAGCGTATATATATAGTTTATATAGTATATATAGGTTGAAAAGCTCGGGAACCAGGTTGTGAAAGTTGGAGTATAAAGGAGTTGCAGTGTAATAACCTCTCGGAATATAAGATCAGAATAGGTTGAATTCTGGAATTAGATTTTTACATCTCTATAACCGTCATTTTATCTTGACAGTAAAGATTTCTAATGTCATTTACTTGTCTTTCCTCAACATTTTCTAAACTTTTTCTAACACATAAACTGTCAAGAACTTTAGAACAGTTAAAGTCGTTATAGTTCTTTAACTTAAATGTTTTAGCATACTATTCAGTTTTTAAAGCATTGTTGTTTAATATTTAACTATGGTCTAATTGTTGCATTCTTATTTTCCTACAAGTACTTTTCAGAAAATTTGCACTCGTTATTATACAACGTCTTTTTAGAGATATGTGATAATTGTTTCATGTCAATTAGTCATTGCCCGAATCAATAACGAATTTTATAGACCTGATTTCATTGACCGTTATATAAATATTCAGTTTCAAGGGCATAGCCGTTTACACTATTCATCATTATCACTACGGTAAAAAGGTCTTTATTTTCAATATAAACTTATTATAGAGCTGAAAGTTTCGTTAGTTGGTTATCAACCATCAAAAATTATAAAATTTGAATTCTTCTTAACAAATAATTTTCAAAATATAATTGCAGTTAATTTCATTATATTTTGAATTAAAAAATAGGATTCACTCTCTAAAGCACGACAAAAGAAGAAGAAGGGGAAACACAAAAAAGGCCAAGGGACTGATAACGACACGTGTGATGGAATAAATGAACTTTCGTTACCTGCTGTAAAGCATAATTATCATTAACGATATTTATTTTTAAAATTCAAAACGAGAACAAAACACTCTGTAAAGCCCGTTTGAAGAAAACGAAAAACAAATGTCCAAGTGAATAAAGACAACCTGTATGATGGAGTAAACATTCCACACCTGCTTTAAAACATAATTATCGTTAAGTTCCTTTCTTTCTCAACTTCAAAAGCAGGATTCGCTATCTGAGGCAGAAAATTAAGCTGTGATATTTAGGGGATTTAGCTGTGATATATACAAGCGGAGGATGTAGATATAATTCTATATTTAGTGACAGGTTCAGAAAAACCTTGAGGAGAAACATCTTAATTAGTTATATTAATTTACATAATGGAATTAAGGAACAAATAGACGGCATCAATTAAAAACAGTCGCCATCACTCATTTATGACAACGACAAACGACCGTCTCTTAGGAATTACAGAAACTGATTCAAGCTTATTACGCTCATGTTATCCATCATTAGGAACAAAACATGGAAACCACAGAGCTCGTTTAAGGTGCAGAATTACTTAATATAGGAAATGGAATGACGTTAGGATCACAAAGAAACCTTACTACTGTAACAATGGATCAAGGGAATCGAAAGAAACGGCTTAGGAAAGAACCTGGAAACCTTGCAGAACAAATTGAAACTAAAGGGTAATACATTTTAAATAAATTCAGTAGTGTTTGATAATAAATGCTTATCATAACCGATTGCTGTTTTACTCATTCATTTCTATAGATCTAATTTGCCTAATAGACATTGTGGAAGAATTAAAGGAGATCCTGCAAATGGTTGGAACTAAGAATTTCCTCCAAACGAAAACTAGAACGACGATAGAACTGGACGTAATAGTTCGTCATAGGTAGAAATCTTTGCTTATAACGCTAATACTGAGGTAGATAGCATGGATATACACAGTGATTCGGAAACTTTGTCCGTTTTAAATGTAATTGTATTTTGTCAAAATTAATATTATTTTGCATTACTATTACACACTAACATTTTTTCACTATATAACTACATTAACGTATTTCAATCATACATTTGATTAGGTGACTTCTTCGGATGATAGAAGCACAGAAACAAAAGAATGGGAAAGATTTCATTGGCCGGTTAAAAATTGCAACATAGCCTCCTCCAGAAGGAGACACTTCAGCAATCAGCATCCGGGTAATCAAGAAAGGTATATATAGGTTGAAAAGCTCGGGAACCAGGTTGTGAAAGTTGGAGTATAAAGGAGTTGCAGTGTAATAACCTCTCGGAATATAAGATCAGAATAGGTTGAATTCTGGAATTAGATTTTTACATCTCTATAACCGTCATTTTATCTTGACAGTAAAGATTTCTAATGTCATTTACTTGTCTTTCCTCAACATTTTCTAAACTTTTTCTAACACATAAACTGTCAAGAACTTTAGAACAGTTAAAGTCGTTATAGTTCTTTAACTTAAATGTTTTAGCATACTATTCAGTTTTTAAAGCATTGTTGTTTAATATTTAACTATGGTCTAATTGTTGCATTCTTATTTTCCTACAAGTACTTTTCAGAAAATTTGCACTCGTTATTATACAACGTCTTTTTAGAGATATGTGATAATTGTTTCATGTCAATTAGTCATTGCCCGAATCAATAACGAATTTTATAGACCTGATTTCATTGACCGTTATATAAATATTCAGTTTCAAGGGCATAGCCGTTTACACTATTCATCATTATCACTACGGTAAAAAGGTCTTTATTTTCAATATAAACTTATTATAGAGCTGAAAGTTTCGTTAGTTGGTTATCAACCATCAAAAATTATAAAATTTGAATTCTTCTTAACAAATAATTTTCAAAATATAATTGCAGTTAATTTCATTATATTTTGAATTAAAAAATAGGATTCACTCTCTAAAGCACGACAAAAGAAGAAGAAGGGGAAACACAAAAAAGGCCAAGGGACTGATAACGACACGTGTGATGGAATAAATGAACTTTCGTTACCTGCTGTAAAGCATAATTATCATTAACGATATTTATTTTTAAAATTCAAAACGAGAACAAAACACTCTGTAAAGCCCGTTTGAAGAAAACGAAAAACAAATGTCCAAGTGAATAAAGACAACCTGTATGATGGAGTAAACATTCCACACCTGCTTTAAAACATAATTATCGTTAAGTTCCTTTCTTTCTCAACTTCAAAAGCAGGATTCGCTATCTGAGGCAGAAAATTAAGCTGTGATATTTAGGGGATTTAGCTGTGATATATACAAGCGGAGGATGTAGATATAATTCTATATTTAGTGACAGGTTCAGAAAAACCTTGAGGAGAAACATCTTAATTAGTTATATTAATTTACATAATGGAATTAAGGAACAAATAGACGGCATCAATTAAAAACAGTCGCCATCACTCATTTATGACAACGACAAACGACCGTCTCTTAGGAATTACAGAAACTGATTCAAGCTTATTACGCTCATGTTATCCATCATTAGGAACAAAACATGGAAACCACAGAGCTCGTTTAAGGTGCAGAATTACTTAATATAGGAAATGGAATGACGTTAGGATCACAAAGAAACCTTACTACTGTAACAATGGATCAAGGGAATCGAAAGAAACGGCTTAGGAAAGAACCTGGAAACCTTGCAGAACAAATTGAAACTAAAGGGTAATACATTTTAAATAAATTCAGTAGTGTTTGATAATAAATGCTTATCATAACCGATTGCTGTTTTACTCATTCATTTCTATAGATCTAATTTGCCTAATAGACATTGTGGAAGAATTAAAGGAGATCCTGCAAATGGTTGGAACTAAGAATTTCCTCCAAACGAAAACTAGAACGACGATAGAACTGGACGTAATAGTTCGTCATAGGTAGAAATCTTTGCTTATAACGCTAATACTGAGGTAGATAGCATGGATATACACAGTGATTCGGAAACTTTGTCCGTTTTAAATGTAATTGTATTTTGTCAAAATTAATATTATTTTGCATTACTATTACACACTAACATTTTTTCACTATATAACTACATTAACGTATTTCAATCATACATTTGATTAGGTGACTTCTTCGGATGATAGAAGCACAGAAACAAAAGAATGGGAAAGATTTCATTGGCCGGTTAAAAATTGCAACATAGCCTCCTCCAGAAGGAGACACTTCAGCAATCAGCATCCGGGTAATCAAGAAAGGTACAAATTTGAATATTAGACAAGGTATGAGCAATTTGTGGTAAGTAAGGTATTTAAGAAATTCGGAAAGCATTTACTAAATCAAGCAATGTACAATATAGTTAGAGCATTTAGCAACAGTTTTTGTTTGTATGTTTTTGAAGTTTCATAATTGAATATAATGGACCAGTTTAATAAATAGTAATTTTCTAATCCTCTAACTATTTTTCTTGAACTCAAACGCTCTAATAATATACCGACATTGTTTATACAAGCCATCAAAAGTGTGATTCTGTAAACATTTCACCAACAGACCAACACCAAACAATATAAAAGTAATTAAGATTGCTTCATAATTGCTTCATAAAATAGTTCGTTTATTCTTTTTAAGTGCCCATGCCTCTCATGTAATTGTCTTTATGTAGACTTCTTATGTCGATTATTGTCTAACCTTAAACAAGGTTTGTTGCTCAATATTTTCAAAATATTGTATTTTCAAAATAGAATAAGGTAAGCAGTCAAGTTTATAAAATCATTTTAAAGTTTCGGAAAAACTTATAATCATTACAATTGTTTTAAACTTAAATGTTTTACCATAACATACTATTACGTTTTTATAGCATTTAATTTATTTATTTTTATTAATTTAAATACTAGGGCGTTTGAGTTTTTCCAGCTTTACACTCATTATTGTTTATTTATTATGTCTGTCGTATACCGATATATGAAAGTATTGGCACACGTAATTTACAATAAATTTATGTTGTATTTACGTTGTATAAATGGATGTATTAAGTGTCAAGATTTCAAAAATTAGTGAATCTCACACTGCCCGATACCATCTTTCAAAAACTATGTACCTATTTACATTCGAAATTAGATTTACATGTGAATAGCGCGTAAATTTCACTTCCCCGCATGTAACATTACTTTAACTACTCACAGTGCCCCCAGAAGTAGTCACATCCTCATGGTGATATAGTGTTTTTGAAAGCTCCCCAGTTGTGCTTTCCAGCGCCACCTGCAACATCCAATCTAATAAAAAAATCTAATCGGATCCTTGTAACCTCTTATGAGTGATGAAAACAGAATTTTAAAATATACATCTGCAGACGGACGAACTCCAAGACATTCCCATAAAGTATTGTGCCAGTACTTAATAATCGTAAATTATTAAACACTTTTAGGGTATATTCAAGGTAGTGATGAATGGCTACAAAGTAATTTGATCCGTAAATTATCTCCATCACCACAAATAATAAAGCCACTTTTACGTTTTCTCGAGCAATTATACTACTTTTGAACCGGCAGTTGTTTTTTTGAAAGTTAAAAAAATTCAAAAAAATCTAAACTAAACTTACCTTTTTCATCCGATTTGGATGAACTTTTGCACGGACTGACAACTTAAACCTAAAAAAAACTGAACTGTGCAACTTCATTGGAGCCCGAGTCTTACCATGTTACATGCTTTTATTTCCATGTAATCATTATTTAGGGCTATTTTTTAACCTAACCTTCTTTGATCAGAAATACTTTCATTGTCATGCAGTGAGTATTTCGCGAATTTTTTAATCTATAATCTTTCTTTAATTAGACAGTCACTAAAAAAAAGGCAGATTTGACGTCTGTATGTGCCATGCAGGCCTGTCCCGACGATCACTTTATTAAACTCTTTAAACGCTGATTAGGGGGGGTTGCTACTCATTTGGCTAAGGAAGAAGGGAAAACCAGTGGAAAAAACCTTCTCCATAGCAACTGAAGGGGCCGAGGATCGAACCCCGTGCACAGCAGTTTCGGAGATAGAGCCCAACCACCCATCCCCTACGCTACCCATGCCTTACTACCATTAGATAGTTACTAAGGAAACCCTTATCTCCTTCCAATACCAATTACCCAGTTTTGCGTACGCTTCACAGTCAATTATCATTTGACAAAATTTCATTAAAATTGGTCCACTTTATTTTGTTGATTACTAGGGAAGCCCGTGAAAGCCCGTATACCCAGCTGTCCTATGATGCTGATCTTGTAAATTAGCCTTTGTATTTTATATTGATCACGTGTATAATATTTCATAACGATCGGTCAACCCGCTCGAAGTTATCGAGAGTCAGCGTCAAAACACTTTCCTAATCTCTAATTGGCTGTTACAAAAGTACCTAAGCTGGTCATATCTTACAATCGTCAAACTTCAACTTTGTATTTGCATCATTAACAGGGGTGCACAATTTCAAAAAGATCGGATGACGTGTTCATGAGTTATCTAGTTTACAGACGGATGGACAGGATTGACAATTACATCCCGACAAAAAGGTTTAAGACAAAATAGTTTCAAACTGATTAGTAGAGAACAAAAATTACGATGAAAGATTAAATAGTGGATTTGGACGAGAGTCGAACTCCCTGCCTTGTTGGTGCCAGGCAGGGGTATTCGTTACATCGTTACATGAAAAATGTAATCATACAATAAAGACGGCATATTGACACCATTGATTTTTCAAATGGATCTAAGGGTCAAATACGAGTAAAGGTTCAATAGGAAACGGTTTGCGAAGAGAAATTAGGTTTTTATGAATCTTTTGACATCTGACAAACCAATGTCTGACAGACAAATATGTGTGGCATTTGGTCACTTGTATTGTAATGGTTAATTAGCCCGAACCTGGGTGCTTATTGAACCGTTATGCTGTCTGTCTGTCTGTCTGGGGCACGATTACTTTCGAAAGGGTTGACCGTCCGTTTAAAATTATGCAAACTTGTTTATCATGTCAATACAAAGATTAGATACGAAAATGAGCAGAATCGATCAAATGGTTATCGAAAAGCGAGACCCAACGTAGTGGAGGATTGCGACTATAGGTAGCGTATTTATATTGGGAAAAATCTGTCAGTGTATTAACTCATTTCGTCATCTGATCTTCATGAAATTTTGTACACTTGTTTATAATGCAAATACAAAATTTCGAAAAAATATTTTTTCAAATTCAAATATTTTATTCAAATATTTCAAAAAATTGCAAAATGGAAGAGTAAATAATTGCTACATTCAGTGCCGTAGCCAGAATACAATCACAGTAAGTTTTTTTGTGTTTTTATTTCACAACGGGTATTTAACATAAGGAATTTAACATCAAGAAATTTAATCCGAATCAAAGGATTCAGTTGAGCATTCAGGGTCAGGACCATACTTATATTTTTGCGGCGTTAGAATCCTTAAAGTTGGAAATACTTTGTATAGTAATGATACGCCCCTCTCGTCCACCTATGGAGACATAATATTGTAATAATGAGCTATAAACTTGTGCAAATACCTCATGGTGAATTGGCAGCTTAATCGACTCCAATTTGGGAAGTTTTGCTAAAGCCCAGACGCTTGCATTCGACATTTCTTCATCAATGATCTGCTTTACGTTTGTACCTAAATTTATAGAAAGATGCCTAAGCCCTAAGCAAAACAACAAAAAGAATTTGTATGCAATCCTGTTTTATAAAATATAATTATTACCTTTTAGACTAGCAATGGATGGAAATACTGCATCACATTGAAATTTCAAAATATCTTTTGATTCCTTCAAGATTTGACAATTATCTTGACTGAGACCAGTGAGGAAGCAATCGAGAGTCAGAAATATAGCCCTATGATTGAAACTATTACTGACACTGTAAGTTATTATAAGAGATTCCAGCTGAGGCCATAAAGTAAAAATCAGACGATATGTTACCAGCGATCCATCATCAACTTCAAGTTTGCTGA
>JAQFZB010000722.1:0-11138 GCA_034695165.1 Desoria trispinata | reverse complement strand
TTTTAGATGAATGCGTAGTATTTTAATAATGTGCATTTATTATCCAGAGAATTATGATAAAAAAGATCCACTACTTAATGGCTCAGTGAAATTAGGACTTGCAGAGGTACAATCTAATTAAACATTGAGACATTTTTTAAGTTAAATTTTAACATTTACTTAACGAATGTAAACCTTTGTTCTTCGTAAAATTCTATTCCAGTGGCTAAGATTATCTCTCATGTGCTGAAATCTACTGCAACACGAGCACCCCTTAATATTATAATAGTATATCATTTAATTCTTCTTAATGCTTTTAAATATCTGTTGTTCAATAAAATAAAGAGAAGATGCATTTCAATTCGAAAAAAATAAGCACAAGTTAATTCCCTCCCCAACTCTCAATTTATTTGTTTACAATGAATAATAATGATACAAATGTCACAACGTTATTGAAATTTTCTTTTGGTAATTTCCAAATTTTAAGAATTTATAAATTAGATATTAATAAGAGAGTAAAAACCAGCATTATAATTTATAAGACATACGGGCAAACAAACCTTAACGATATAAAATTACCTTTGAACTATGGTTGGAGATTTACGTAGCAAGATTCAAAATCAAAATGCAAACTAGAAAATAGATGAGCATTAAATTTAGTATTGTAAAATAATACTTGCAGGTTGCAGGTAGGTCTAACATTTTGGATAATTTTAAATGTAACCACTGTTTTTTAATCCGAATCATTCTTGAACGGGTCATCTTCATCTGAACCATCATCATAGACGTACTTTTTTGCGGCAGCGGCTCGTTTTGGTGGAGCACGAGCATTGGCCACAATACGCGAGAAACTGTCTTCTTCGGAACCAGAGCCTCCAGAAATTCGGATATCATCATCAGAATCATTATTGACTTTGCGTTTCTTTGCTGGCGATTTCTTTTTAGGTGACGGGGCGAACGATTCGTCGGATTCAATGTCTTCATCTGAATTGTTCTTGCTTTTCCGTTTCTTTGCGGGAGATTTCTTTTTTGGTGATGAAGCGAAAGAACTGTCAGTTATGTCATCTTCACTATCACTTATTGCCTTATTCTTTCGTTTGACGGGGGATCTTGGTTTCTTAGGCTCAGCTGCGGTTTTCTTTGCTGCAGGGGCCATCACTTTCGGAGGTTCATCGTCTAAAAAGAATGGTGTAATCATTAATTTCGGTCACATTTACTTGCACACCTGTTATTAATCAATTATAGACACCTGAATCTGAAAGTAGTAACACATCCTGTTCAGAATCGGAGTCTTCCTTCTTCTTTTTAGTCTTAGAAAAACTTAGTGTGGTTTGTTTAAGTCCATCTTCCTTTTTCTTCCGCGGTGCCTTAGAGCCAGCGCCATTTGCTTTAGGTTTTGATACTTTAGATTTTGCTGGTGCCTTCGATTTTCCCTTGGCTTTAGAACCACCGGCATTCCCATTTTCAATGGAAGAGTCCAATTTATCCCTGAGAGATATATCACCATCTTCTAGCATCATATCATATTCGTCTTTCTCGTCTTCTTCCTTTACCTCCTATTAATTAATTAATTACCAAGATGATGTAAATTGAATACACCGATACGGCGAGAGGCACCAAAACTTATGTACATATCATAAAAATACTACTTTAATTTACCTTCTTGCGTCTACCCTTTCCTGCTGTGCTCTTGGCCTGTGCAGCTTTTTCGACTTTCTTGAGAACATCATCCATTTTGGGAGCAACTCTTGTTCCTTTAGGACTTGGTGCATACTCAGCTAATCTGCCCTTAGCTTGCGCTTTTTTAGCAGCAATTGGTTTTAATTTTTTATTGCTAACTACACCCTCTTCTTCATCAGCTATCCATTTGTCATATGCCTCCATGAAAGCGTCCAAATCATCACGATACAAGTCCGCTGGAGTTTTCTTTTTGAGATCTGCTAATTCCCGGTTTTTCTCGTCTCGTTCCTTTAGGAGTTTTTCTTTTTGTTCCAAAGTTAGCTTCCAAAGTGTCATCGACATCAAGTAATTGTAGTCTAAAATTCTAGACTTTAGCACAATTGAAGGAAATAAAAATAATATTAAATATTACCTTTCGAGCCGCCTTCTTCATCATCATCAGACTGTTTCTTTTTTGTTGAATCCTCGTCATCGTCATCATCTAGGATTAGTTTTGCTTGAGCCTCTTTCCATTTTAAGACGGGATCAGCTGGATATTTCTTAGCAATGAGTTCAGCAACCATCGCTTGTTTTTTCTTATTCTCGATTACGAGAGTACCATCACATTTTTCTAGAATAAAACGTGCACGAGCACCTAATTGGGCAGCTTCGGCTTCCAGTAGACCAAGCATGTAATCTCGACGTTTATGGTAGAAATCCATCCGGATCTTGAAGAATTGACGAAAGATCTCTAAGACTGACTCATATTTATGTATGCAACCCATTTCGTCAAATAAAACCATATTTGAAGCGTTCAAGAGACTTTGAAGTTTAAAAGTTTTGTGGAACCTACATCAAAATATACAATTAAACAGTTTAATTTAAACTATTGAAAACAATTTGAATTTTTGCGATATCCTACCCTTCTCTGTCGTATTTAGTCAATTGGTCATCTTTCATCGTAACAATAAACTTGACCGTGGTATCCGTATGATACTCTCTGTAGTCATTGATTAACGCAGGTTGCTTTTCACTTCCAGTACAATATGGTTCCATAACAGATTCTTTATAGTTTTGAGTCCAGGTTCCAATAGGTAGTTCAGTAATTTCAATAGTAGTGTTTGAAATGATAGAGACTTCCCCATTTACGGCAAATCTTTGATGGCCCACTTCTAATATTTCGCCAACAAATCCCCTGTACCATGGATTCATTGCCTGAGGCTCGTCTCCATTGATCATTCGTCGCAGGTTCGCTACGATGTCAACTGGGTTAAAGTTGCAAATTTTTGTAGACCAACCAGTACCAATGCCATCGGCTCCGTTTATTAACACCAAGGGAATCAATGGGACGTAAAATTCTGGCTCAATACGCTGATTATCGTCGTATAGGGTGTTTAACAATGGTGTATCTTTGGGATTAAAGATATGCTCTGAAATAACAAACAATAGAAAATTGTAACAATAACCTATTCACAAGACCCTTCTCTAAGAGATGACTCCGGGTTTTAAGAACAGCTAAGCTGAAACCCATGAGTATGAAGTTCTTTATTTTTTTAAAGAACTTAGAACCATACTTACTTCAGTATTTATTATTTATTACAATACCTGCGAGAGGACTAAGTTGTGTAAAAATATAACGAGGTGAAGCGGCATCCTTTCCACCCTGAAGTCTCGTACCAAATTGACCGTTTGGCATTAGAATATTGATATTATTCGATCCTACAAAATTTTGCGCGAGGCCAATAATTGTGGACATAAGCGAAGCTTCTCCATGATGATACGCCGAATGTTCAGCAACAGATCCAGCCAGCTGTGCAACTTTAACTTCCTTCTTATCTTTCCTTTTTAAACAAGTGTAGATAACCTTCCTCTGACCAGGTTTAAGTCCATCCACCATTGATGGAATTGATCGCGAATTATCCAAATTGGAGAAGAGAACCAACTCTTTGTTTATGAAATCAGAGTAAGTTATACTACGAACATCTTTGTTGTAAATCACATCCTCTCCAAGGCCCATTTCACGCCTGTAATAAAGATAGTGTTATAGTAATAGTGTTGTTAATTAAAAATTAATAACATGGAAATCAAACCTAGTTTTAGTAGTCTCCATCCAAGAAGTCAACCAATCTTTTCGCTGATCTACACATTTCTTAGCGAACGCCATCGTGATATTTTCATCATCCGGAGATCCCAAATATTTGAATTTAATTCGGTGGCGACGCATATCAGTGAAATATTCTTTGGCTTCTTTACTTGTTGAAGTTCCCAACCCCTTGTAGTACTTTAGTTTCCAGCCTTTCTTCCAATCTGGCGTTTCCCGTTTCCATTCGTCTAGTTCTGGCATGGAGAAGAAACTTAAAGATACATCCTTCTTGGTCGCCTAAAGAAATGTATAGGATTCGGATTCAGAAGTTTGAATTATTTTTAGTAATACCTGTTATAATAAAAATGTACTACCTTAACAATAGGCGTGATAAACTCCTCAATAAAGTTCATCTTAAGAAGTCCAGGCCAATTATGATGAATGAAGTTGATAATTAATCCTTTGATGTGAGAGCCATCATGATCCTGATCTGTCATGATCATTAGTTTTCCGTAACGCAAACCTTTCATATCTTCCATGGATTCATATTTTTTTTTATACTGAAGTCCAATAATCTTGACGAGTGCAGATATCTCAGCGTTCTCCATGATTTGCTTAGAAGGAGCTTCCCGGACGTTCAGGAGTTTTCCCCTCAGGGGAAATACTCCGTAGTAATCACGACCAACCACACCCAAACCGGCAACGGCTAGTGTCTTGGCTGAGTCTCCTTCTGTGAGAATAAGGGTACAATCTAAAGATTTGGCTCGACCAGCTTCGTTGGCATCTTCTAATTTAGGAATCCCAGTGATCTTTGTCTTTTTTGTCCCCTTTTGCGTTTTACTTAACTTCTCCTCTGCCTTATAACGCGCCCAACTGACGCATGCTTCCACTATTCCAGATTTTAAAACTGCCCCATAGAACTTCTCGGATGGTGCGCATTTAGATCTATATCGAATGAATTAGTTTAAATTTTTGCCGTACAATCATGAGATGACCGAAGACTCACCCAAACTTGGAGCTCTGCAGGGTCATAAATTCCTTGGTTTGAGAGTCAAAAGTAGGATTAACGACCAAGCAATTTACAAACAGCCACATGTGATTTTTAATCTGCGTTGGTTTCATGTCCACACCATTTTTGTTTTTTTTCTTAATAGATTCCGAAAGGGATTTGACCACAAGATCAGAAACATAGTCAATATGCTTCCCTCCCTTGGTGGTGGCGATTGAATTCACGAAACTAACATGCTGAAATCCATTTTCAGAGAGGCAACATCCAATTTCCCATCTATCACTAACTTTTTCATAGTAGAATTTTATCGGATTCCCGGCATCATCTTGTCGTTCTTTTAGATAGAGATCAACGTATTCTTTGAAATTCTTGACCTGGAATATATCACACATAAAAGGATAAACACTATGGGAATTTAAAGGACATGATTATTATAGTGGTAGATACTTACAGGAAGACGTTTTCCATTAAGCATAACCTTACATCCACTTGTTGCTGCCACATCATAAGCCCGACGATGAAATATTGAAACAATGTCTTGGTCAAGCGACTCCATTTTGAATTTTCTCAGATCTGGTTGGAAACTTATCTTTGTGTAGTCGTCTCCGGTGAATTCTTTGATTTTAGGTTCCGTCGTTTTTGACATGTTGTCCTGCCATACCTTTAACAATACAAAATTTACTTAATTTGGTTCATGCCATTCACTTCAGTTCATGCTAATATAATAGTAACAATAATTAATAGATATATGTATCATTAGAAAGTATTGCAATAACGAATGAACAGTTTTCGCACCTGTTTAAAAGCTCTTTTATGGCTTTTGCTAGCTGTTTCGACAGTAAATTTCGTAGAAAAAACATTACACAATTTTGCACCATAACCGTTACGTCCACCGGTTACTTTCTCTTCTTCGTCATCAAAGTTGGAAGATGTCAACAAATGCCCAAATATCATAGTCGGGACATACATTTTCTCCTCAGAGTGCATTGCTACTGGAATTCCCTTCCCATTATTTTGAATTGAGATCATGTTGTTTTCGCTGTTTATATGAAAAACAAATTCATTTTTAATTTTAGCCGATTTCAAGTCAAGTTATTTGAAATACTCACGGATCTATGTCGATTTTAATCAAATCCATCTTTGGATCACGCTGTTTGTTATCTGCAGCATTCACCAGAATTTCGTCAAATATTTTGTACAATCCTGGAACAAATGTAACATCTCGTTGAACCATTTTCCCATCGTCAACAACCCACATGTTTTCTTTAACAGTTTCCACCGAGCCTGTAAAGTAAAAGATCAAACTGTTTAAAAATTGAACAAAATTCATTTATATATTCTAATTAGTAAAAGACGTACCAATATAGGTATCAGGACGAAGGAGAATATGCTCAAGTTGTGTCTTCTTTTGGTAGATATCCTCCAACTTTTTTTTGGCTTTCTTTGGGGCACTAGCCCCATTTTGAACAGGGGAGTCACCCATTTTTAGCACCTATTTCGATAAAATATAAAAATTTCTTGTCATTACCTCATAAATAGAAAATAATCTATTTTGCGCTTTACCTTATTTGCAAAAGCTTGTGAGTGTGGCAAATTTTTAAAGCCTGAAGATAAAAGGAGATGGAAGACGACAGGCGACCGGTGTAGTATTGGTTGAAAAGTTAAAATAGAGCGACCAAAAAGCGAGGCAAAAGGCCGTAAGGACAGCGTGAAATTCACTCTAGCCTATATCTGCTAAAATAACGACAAACGAACAAATTAACAAAAGTTGAAATGAAAGTAAAATTATGACTATTATAGGTTTTTGTACCTTGCTCTCACTGACGATTAAAAACGTAGAATAATATAAATACAAAACGAAAAGAGGCTAGAGCTAGAGGCTAGAGATCATAGTTTTCTATTTAAATAAAACTCTATCATGCTGAATGCGAATGCACAAGGAAGTGAATAATTAAAACTAAAAGTAGTCTAATTGAATTGCTTACCTGATTGTGCTTATCAGCTTTATAAACACTGCTTGATGATGATGTAGAAGAAGTTAATTGTTAAAATGTTGAAGGTGCTAAATTAAAATAATAATAAGTTGAGAAGAAGAAGTCAACGGCCGAGAGACAACTGACTGACTGAAGGGAAGCCGCTTTCTATCCCGCCCAATCAAATCAAATCCATCCATCAGACAATGCCCCAAATGCCCCTTTCTCTCTCCACTGCCCCTTCCATTTGCCCTTAACGCCCTTAACATTTACCAACAGCCCCATAACATTAAAGCATTTTGATGAAAATTGTTAAATCATTTAATTTTACCATTTATTACGTAAATTTACTTCTAATGGAGAACATAGAGTGATGCAGCGCCAAAAAATTTTTTTTAAATACAGGCACAAAATTTAAAATTCCTTAAAATTCAAGAACTAAATAAAATAACTGTTTTAATTGGAAAAATAATTTTGGTTTGTGGTCTATGTGCGGCAGTTTAGCTAAAAATAATTAAAATGTTCGCTTCCTTGCGACAAATGTCACAAAGATTACTGCGCCCCGAGATCGTAACAGCAGTGTGTACAAAATTGCGCGAACCTTTGGGTTTACTAAGAACTGATAATATTATTAATCAGTTCGCCGTGTCTTCTGTAAGTTATCGATTCTCATATTTCAAATTGTTCATACGATGATGTTGGATAATTTATTTCCATTTCATTAAAAATTTTAATCGGTCTATATTTTTTAATTCAAACAGAAGCAAATTTCCACATCTATATCTGCTTTAAGTAGTTGTACAGGATCACTTTCAATATTCAGATTAGTCCATCCATCGTTAGCTGCGACGACAATGTCACCGAATTTTTTAGGCTTGAATTGTTCAGGCTCTCTTGTAAATACACAAATTTCAAATCGTGGAATGAAGATTCAAGGTCGTGTGAAGCGTCGCTGTAAAGGCTGCTATTTTATTTGGGAGAATGGTGTTCTTCATAACAGGTAATAAAAAATAAAATGAGTATTTCAGTTTTCTAAAAGTTTTGGAAAATCAGCCAAAAATACATCATTAATTTTTTCCTTTAGATGCAAGTTGCATCCACGTCACACCCAAAAACAAAAGGAGAAATATTGGCAGACTCAACGTCTTCTTACACATGCAACTTCCGGTTTCAAAAGACCGTGGTAGATGGATAGAATTTATATAATTTTATAGTCATTATGCTAATTTCTGGTATTTATTTTATAAACAAAAACAAGTGCTTACAAATGAGAAAATAAATTATTCAAAAACCAATATAATTAATTTTTGTTGAAAGTTTAATTTTTTAATTGTCAGTCCACATGTTTCAATACTCAGTCTGTTATTATTACTAAATTTAATTGTGACGGTCACAAAAACAATATCTTTGACTTTTCTAATTTAACTGTCTACAAATTATTGTCTAATGCTAAAACATCTAAATCCACCAAAATATAGTTTCGAAACCTAAGCACCATACACAATTGTACTATAAATTAAAATAAAAAGGCATAAAGGAAGCGAAATATTGCGCACTAGTAAAACTCATAACTACTTTAAATTTAAAATATGGTAGTCTGTCTCAGTGTCAAGTGTCATTATCAGAAGGGCTCGTGATTGTTGTCGATGTTGAAGGACACTGAACGCTGACGGGTGGAAAAGAAAAAGGCGTATTAGGAGGCAGAAGTATATAAGTTGTTTGACCAACTGCTTGCCCAGCGGTGGCTGTATTCTTTTCCGATGTTGTTGGTGTCGAAACAGCAGTTGGCAAAACACTTCTTAGATTTAGATCTTTCGAAGTCAATTTCGAGTGAACAATATCGGTTGATTGTAGAGATATTGCCGATGAAGAGACTGGTGTACAGCTATTCGTAGATTTTGGTTTAGTGGTGCATCTTTGCAATGAAGTTGCAGGGAACGAGTCGCTGTCACTGTTCACATCATTTGGCGACAATGGAATTGTGATAGATAATCCTGTATTAGGCGTATTTGATAATAATGATGACTCGGATACTGCATTATCGCTAATTAACATTTGAAAATGATTTGCATCAGTGATTCTAGTAGTTGCGAGGCGTTGTTGGACAGGAGATGCCATTGGTGAGATGCTTTCAATTGCCACCAAAGTTGGTTCTGGAGATTTTATATCCGCAGAGTTGCTATTCGAATTTGTTGGCGAGTTAGCTTCTTCAACTTGATTTAAGTTATTTTGTGGCGATGCACATGATGGTGTCGGTACCGGCTCACTATTAATATTAGTTGGAGATGGTGATGCGGGTATGGTTACTCCTCCCGTGTCAATCACATCAACCGAATCTTCTTCCATCCAACGTGGTTTTCTTGGACTCTAATGTGTAAGAACAAAGAACATTAATGTTAAATAGTTGTAACTACAATCTCCAAAATGCAGAAATATTCAAAAATAAATCAAGATATTATTTATACCTTTGGATTGTTATTGGAAGATGGTGGATTGCAATCTGCCGAACATGCATTATTGCTGTCATTATCTGTTGTGAGTAAACAGATTTTTTAATTGCAATAAAATTCATTTGAATACAGTATTATTATGTAGGTACTTGTTTGTGACTGTACAGACTGCTGAGGAATTCTTCCTTCTGCATGATCTTTCTGGTGAGCATTAAAAAGTGTCTCGTTGACAGAAGCATGAGAACAAAGTTGACACAAATAAACGACGTCTTGTCCTGGGTGGACCGATACTATGTGCTTTTTGAATGCGCAGGTTTGAATACATCTATACTCACAATATGGACACCTAAATGTAATATTTTTTAATCAGATAAATATTACATGAATAGTAAAACAACAATATAGGTGATAGGTACGTATTGTAGTAAAATGTATTTCAACTTACGAATATGGTCGTTTGTCCCCATGTCTCATTTTGTGTTTTCTCAACGAATTGTGATCCCCAGTTGTAAAAGGACAGATTGAACATTTATAAGGTTTCTCACCAGTGTGTTGACGCACATGGAGCTGTAAAGAACAGACAAACCGTGTATCATCATTTTGATTTATAATTCTTAGAAATATCAATCAATCACTATTATTATAGTCATATTATCCATCTAACCTGCAGTTCTGCTTTCCGTGCAGTTGTATGACCACAAATATTGCAATTGTACGGTTTAAGTTTATTATGTACTGCAGATATATGTTTCTTGAGACATTTGGCGTCACTTAAAATTCTTTTACAGATTGGGCACTCTTTGGGCGTGTACCATCGACTATCCTCTGGAGGTGGTAGAACTGTCATCTTTTCTTTGTGGTATTTTTCGTGAGTTCTTAACTGTATGTTGTAAAACGAGTTCAAATATTTTCATTAGATTCTCATTTTATAAACACACTATTACAATTACTATAATTATTTTAAATGTTTTCAGTCCGACCTGCTTTTGTTGCTTGAATTTTTTTCCACACGTCTTACAAACATGATTTGTATCCTTTTGGTGAATTTTCTCGTGTTCCGTTACTTGAACTATTTGGTGGGATTTGAATTTCTACGATTAGAAAAATACAAATGTAACAAAGTTGTAGCTAATATCAATGTCATGTCATATTTATCTTATAATTTCTTGCCTTGCAAATAGTGCAACTATAAAGTTCACAATCAATTTTGTGTTCTCTCCACAGATGCCCTGCACAAATTCCCCACTTTAAAAAGAAGGACGGAGTACCCTTTGCTTCACAAACAGGACACAAAAATCTTGATAACATCCTTATCCTTTTTTCCTTGCTTGTCACTGTGACTATCCCCCCTTGACTCTGAGCGTCATGTTCATCTCTAGAATCGTCCATCGACATTCCCTGATCCCGTGATGTGTCATTTTCATCATCTCTGCTGCTATTCGATCTGGATCTCTTTGTATGATCATCGTGACATTGTTCAGTATGACATTGCTCGTGGAAACGCACTACTTCTTCAGATTCAAACCGAACAGGACATTTTGAACATGTGTGGAACCCTTCTCGTGATACTCTGTAGCGTTTTGGGACAATTACGCCTTCCGCTAATGTAAGGCGACTTGGCAATTTTGTCTAATAACAATAAAAATAACAGATGAAATATCGCACAACAAATACAAGTAATATTCAACTCACCTGTCTCTTATTCCTTTTTTGCTTATTCCTACTTCCTTTGTTTTTCTTCGCAATGATTTCTTTCTGAATAAACTCATTATTGAATTGTATCAATTGATGAACCTGATGCATATGTTGGCAACATAATTCTTTCGATGGGAAAACAATATCGCATTCTGCACAAAGAAAAATGTCTGCCGCCATAGTATCGTCGTTGTCGCCATCAACATCCATGTCACCATCTCCCATGTCATCTTCATCATTATCATGATTATCCTCCTCCTGTAAGTCTTGTTCATCCTCATCGTCCACTA
>JAQFZB010000721.1:0-11146 GCA_034695165.1 Desoria trispinata | reverse complement strand
CTGTGAATAAATCCGCATTTCCTATTGACATACAAAAATCATGTTGACCATTAGAGGAGAATAAAGTTCGCATGGCCATATGGCATCGTCTCCTCAACGGTCAACGACCAGTCCAACTTTTTACGGCTTTTAAAATCTTTTAACTACTACTGCATTATAATATGTTGTTAGTAAATTGAAAACTTTCTCTTTCGTCGTGACAAGAGAACCATTGAACCACCACCGACCATCCAACCACCACCACTATCCTCATCATCAGCCAAAGATCTTTTGAATAGCTTTGAAGAGTTTTGAATCTTAAATCTCAATTGCCCCACTTTTCCCTTAACTAACGACCGACACATAACTATATAATACTATATCCCATGGCATTGTCTTCCAACTAATGAGCCATTGCATAAATTACAATTTAAAAAGATTTTAAAAAGTGTTTTAAATTTCAATTATAATTTATAACAACAGGAGAAATCTTTACTGGATTTCTAAAAACTTGAGAATAAACGCATTCAGTATTTTTGTTAACTTTTTGCAAAAATTGAGATTATCTCCTTCATTGTTGCTTACTGATGCTAGAGTTTTGATTTTTGATTTATTGGTCAGTCTAGGTCGTGTACTCGAGACTTGATTGAAAACATGATAAATTAAAACAATAAAGTTAAAAAGTAATTGAGGACACTCGGAGGGGGCATCAGAATCATCTTCTTGGCATCACAGTATTAGTACTGTACAGGGTGGTTCAGTTTGTAAGATCCTATAAGATTGTATTGCCATTGAGGCACAGACACTTTGCCATAATTTGTACCGTTATTCAAATAGAAGATCATACTGCTGAACCCTGTTCTGGTTATCCTATGTTTACCAAATGCATTTTGTAAATAAATAAACACATCATTGGAGTAATTCGTTTTGAGAATTAAAAATTACAAATTTGCATTGTGCATCAAATATAAAAGTAATTTAGCATTGTCGTCATTGCACAAGGGTCGTGGAAATGTCAGTAGTGTTGCGTAACGAATATGTGATGCAGTTCATAAATGTTTTTCTTCTTTTGTATGAGAAGAATATCTGGTCTGGTTTGCCCACTACTTACTACGCTAATTGCGACATCGACATATCGCCTTACAACCACAAAGTCACTCACATACATACAAAGGCATCAAACATGTCAGTCAAGTGCTCGATTTATTCTCTTTAACCCTTTTACGTACATCATCATCATCCTCATAGAGTATTAATGCATTTTCTAAGCTTCATTAAAATTTAACATGCTTATCATTGTGACAGCCAACAGAACAGTAGAGGACTTTTTTCCTACCCCCAGACACTTTTTGACAAATTTTCTTTTCCTTTTAATCTCTTCCAAGAAAAATGAAGAGATTGGAATATGGAAATTTAAGTTCTCAACACAAGAATTGAAATGCATTTAGTGTGTTTTATTTGGGGGAGTAATTTGTATTTGTCAAAGTGTTGTTAAGAATATTGGCAATAAGATGGGATTGAGATGAATATTATGGCGATGACTATGGGATGCGATTCGAGATGTGATGATGGCGTTGTGATGTGGTACCCAACTGGGTCACTCAGTCAGTCGTAAACTGATTGTTAATTTATTGTGAGTATAAAATGGGACTGGGACAAATCGTGACTCTTTCTTAAGGGAATTCCATAATATTCTCATCATCAAATCAACCATGTACACTTTTTGCACAAGAAAAATATTCATAATCATGATAAATAAGATAAACTTAAAATATTTTTATGCTCTACGACATTTAAATATGTTGTAGGATATTTTTAGATACAGCTTATTTTCTTGAATTTTTTGTCTTCATCAATTAAGGATTTATCAAAATGCTGAATGAACTTACAGGAAGAAAATGGGAGAATGAAGGAAGATGTCCGGATGGCATTGAAATTGATGCTGGAAATTCCAGCTTCTTCCAGAGCTGATGACTACTTGTGATGTACTCTTGAGGTTCTTCTCTTCAGACAGCATCACTTGATCCGTAATTCTATAAACATAGTAAAAAAATATCTTTTAAAGTTGAATTAGAATATGCCAATGAGAAGGATTACAAAAATTACAATTATATTATTGGCTCATGGCTTTTGTTTGTTTAAAGAGTTTAAACAGAAATTTATTCAAGTAAGTTACATGATTGCATTCGAGAAATTGAGATTGAGATGATATTAATAAAATAGAAAGTTTTAAAATGTCACAGTGGGGAAACCACCTCGGGCATCACGATAAACCCATTCGCATCTTCTGCCAAACTTCCGCAAATATTTACGAAAATGTCTCTTCTAGTAATTTTTTCTTCGAATCCACTATTTATATAGAGGGTGTACTTACAAAGAAATACAAACTAGTTATTCTTCCAATCATTGATATACATTGTATATTAGTCTCGCGACACTATTGTAAATTGTCACACCCTGTCAACTATACTTGTCTGCAACAAAAGTCAGTAACAGAACAGTAAAAGTAAAACTAAATTGTAAAATTCCACAAGTTTCCCAAATAATAGATTTTATATATTTTATAATTTTCTTATAACTCCTGTGCTCTTTTCGAAATTAAAAGATTCGTGAAGCAAAGCAAAGGTATAAAATAAATGAAATTAAATGCGTTAATGAATGGCAGTTTCATTGGCAGCAGTGTAGCAATTGTAAATAATTTTGAATTTAAAATTTGGAGATGGTGATATGCCTGCATGGTAGTGGATGTCAGCTAATTATATTTTAATGACATGAGAAATCATCAAATAATGTTGACATTAGACGCATTGAGACTCACATCCCACCACCAGAAGACAACACAATGAATAAAAGTATCATTTGAATGCAAATAATAATCAAAGCAAATCTTTAATACAAATATGCTAATTGTTATCCCATGTTATCTGACAACCTGCTTCAAAGGCTAAAGATGCCATGCTCATGGTAATTAAAAAGAGATTCGTGGCCTGGTAGTAAATGATAATAATATAATCGTACAAACACATGGGTGGAATTTTCCGGAATAAATGGTAAAATTATTTTATTCTACAGTATGGGGTTCATTTTGTTCTGGCAAAAATGGCAAAATATTGCAAATATGATCACAATAATTAAACTGGTAGAATTCTTCGGATTAATTCCTAGCATATGGTGTATCATTCATTCATCTTATCGGCATGTGGTACTGGCAAAATATGGTAAATGACTTTGAATCCTTGAGACCTGTGACACAATTTCTGATGAGATGACATAGCATTTTTATTAGTATAGACGGTGATGGTGGTATAAAACTCCCAAGAAGGTCTTCAAACCTCATGTCAATAATGGGATAATAGATGGTCGGGAATGGAATTTTGAAATTGAACGCTATACGCACCATCGTTTGTATTCTCTCGAGATTTCAAACAAGAACTATTCATTTAGTTTTACTATGAGATCTTGTGGTGGTGCTTGATGATGGTGATGGCTGCAGATTTGGAAAATTGAGGTCTTGGGCTCGCCTCCGGCCTCTTGCTCAACATCATCCACAATACTATACCATCACTAACTAAGAGATTCAAAAATTTAGTTTAAATATTAAATCCACCAACTATAAAGTTCATTGTAGATCTTCAAGATAGATTATGTCGAGCGTCTTTACCACCGTGACTGACTGCATATTTATGTCGGAGAATCACCCCCGCGGTATTCATGCAACGCTTAGTACCCCTTGAAGCCAGAGGACGATTCAATACATTAAAATCTCATTCATTTCTTTTAGTTATCATTAATTGTATCGTTTTAACTCAAAACACATCTCTCTTAAAATTATCAATCATTCACAGAAATTTTCATTTTAAAAATGTACAACATTTTGATTTCTTTTTAAACAAAAAAAGTAATTCTGGTCGTTATTAAGAAAAGAAACTCATTTATATATTATTATTTAACAAGACGAGAGACATTAAAATAATTTAAATCCTCTATAAATTATGATAGCCACGCCCTTAAATTGTATAATACACGCATCATTGTATTTAAAAGTCAAAAACTCCAAAATTTAAATAGAAGTCAAGGGGAAATTAACCTAAATTGAAACTATATACCGGCATAATATTGGCAAATGTACAAAATGGCAAAAGTAAGTTGTTGCAAGGGTGTTTACTATACTATCGTCAGCATATAGTATCTGAATAAAGCTTTTGATAAAGTTTTAAATGCACTTTTCCACAATATAATCTACCAAACACCAGCATCACCTTAAAAGTATTTAGATGAAGGCTTTTAAGACTTTATTAAAGTCATCTCGATGGTCGAGACGTAGAAGGCGTTGTCCCAATCAAATCAATCAATAACTTTGTTGTGTAGTAGTTAACCATTTACTATATGTATTACTAATCATTGCTTGCTTAAGCTACTTAATAAATCATATCGCAAAATGGAGAAATCTGTGTTATGTTGCCAAATCATTTGCCGGAAATGTTATGCGCGATTTTAAAAAGTTTCCCGCATTGCGATTGCGACATAAAACAAAACAAATTCATCACAAGTGAATGACAAAGCGACATATTTGAAATGTGACGAATAATAGGTTTAGCAAGGCAATTAATGAACGATAAAGGGTTGTTCTTTAGCATTACGACACACTACAATACAGCGAAAACGACAAGGATAATAATACGCCACCCTATACCCTAGATTTCGACAATCATCAATGTTCCATTGTGGTACCCAAAAGCTCTTGTAAAATTCCCAAGAAAACGAATATAGAAATCATTGACATTTGTCTGTGGGCAGAAAATTATGGGAGAATGAAACCTAAAGCCGGTGTATATCGTGGGCGACTGGACAACCGGTTGGAGTCTACAAGGACCATAATATCATAGCACGATATGTAAGGTCATCAATCTCTTTTGTAATAAAATAACCGTACCTATATATTGATAAATAGTCCAGAGAACCAACTTACCGTCATAAAAATCCAATGCATGTAAATGCAAACATTTGTGATTTAATCCAAGATTCCGAATTCCGATCCGATTGAGAATTTAAAACTATATGTTATGGAGCACCAACAAACTTTACTAATTGTGTACACTCTTATCGAATAGAAAAGGGATACTAAAATTCTTAATTACACTATTTGGTCGTAACAACTCAATTACTTTAAATATAGATGAACTATCGACAACTTACTTCTCACGTAACCCCGATCAATTGTGTTGTTGATAATTATGTAATTATTCTAGGTCAACATTGTTGTCACTTAATTGTATTTTAATTTTTCCCACTCCTGCTATACTTATACTTTAATTACAGGTGCAAGGTTGAGTATTACGAAATTGGATTTTAAATATTATAATAGTTTCACAATTCTCCCACGACGATGATAGATAAGATTAAGGTGATCGCACCCACCGTTGAGAGACAATGCTGTTTATTAAGATTAACTAATGGAATGATTATTATCTTGAATCAATAACTTTAACTTTCTCACAGAATTTATGAGAATGGTGTAATTTTTAGATTTTTTGAAGTTCAAGAATATTTTCACTCAAAGACTTGAGACTCTGATGAAGCACGTCGTCTTAAACTGAAAGAATAACAACAAGAAAATTTTATCAATAGAAATTATCAAGATTTTTTTCTGAAAAATGCACAATGTTCTCAAGCATGGAAAAATAGGCCAAAAATTATTAGTAGTTGCCGAACAACGTCGACGCCCTTAACTCTTAACTGACTGAAGAGAGGAGGAATATGAATATGGGAAGCTTTTAGAAGAACCCTTTTAACAGACCCTTTTAATCTTTAAATTGAAAAGTCTATAAATATCACTACTGTTATAAGACGCCAATTGTCATTTACATAGGGAAAAACATAACGTACACATTCCATCCACCGAATTATAGTGTTCTTTTATTGTTGACCTTTTAACAAAAGGTGATTTTGGTTCACTTTAAGTAAGTAAAACTAACTCTACCAGACCACTATATGCTACAACTACTTTACTGCTTACAACGGGATTCAATCCAATTGAGAATGTGGTCATTTAATGTAAAAGAAGTATTTAATATACCCCCATAGTCAATTTAATTTAAACACAACAATGGGAATAGTTTTAACTAAAGTAGACAAATATGTTTATTGATTTAAATTTAAAATTTCTAAAAATAAGACCTAACAAAACAAACTGGTCATTGATATGGTCCTCAGGTCGTGGTTCGTAATAACGTAATACAAATGGTATATTGTTGTTAGTGGTTTGTTGTATTCGTATGGCTCTTTATAACTATTTCTATTTAGTATCAAGTGTATTGGTCATTTGAAATACTCTTCTCTGTTGTGGCAATAATAATAATAAGAAAAGATTATTTAGAAAGATTTCACTTCCTTAACTTTAACTGCAGCATCTTATTCTTATCGTAGTCATTCATATACGTACTTGTGTACTTATTACTATGCACACGTTATAAGAAGGATCTTCTTCAGGGAAGATTGTCTATCTCGTCTACTATATAACAATACAATATTTAACTAAATAAATGTAATGTTCATTCATCTTCAACATAAATCTAATTAAACAACTACTAATAATACAAATATAAATATTATGCTAATTCATTTTATGCTTGCAATTTCTCCCACTTATTGATGGCTTTGTCTGTCGAACATCTCCAATAATAAATAATCTATGTATGGCAGTAAATAATAATAAATAGCTACTACTATAGTAAATAGTTAAATAGTTTCCAATTTCCAATAATGTGAAATTTGACTCATCTTTAGAAAAGTAAGAAAATTTGTCTTATCATATAAGCGCATATTTAAATAAAGTTGCTACATAAAATGCACCATATTATGTAAATGAAAATTTCCATATAAAATTACCTGAATTGAATTCCAGAGAATAGTATTTTTCCCAGAAAATTTCAACAATTATCACAACAATGTCACATAAACAATGAATTGAATAGTCAGTATTATAGTTGAAATAATAAAGAGTGCAGCTTTTGTTAAAATTGTAAATGTATGAGAATTGAGAACACGTGTGGAGCTGATATTGTTATGTTTTTTGAGCCTAACTGAAGCTTCAGAGAATATGGACTGCGATTGTTGGAATTCAGTTTTGAAACTAACAACTTGTAAGCAACAATAGTGTAATGCAGTTTCTGTTCTTCTGCTATGGGGTAGTTTAGTTAATATGGTTGGGGTAACCTATGGGGGTTGAAGTAGCCCAGAGCACTTTGCATTGTTGTCTCCACCCGAGACCCACTTTGTCACACTTGATCATTTCCCAATCCACGATAAATGTAACGTCAATGCACTTCTTTACGCGTTTCACAACCTGATAAATAAACCAATAGTTATAATATTATAGAATCCCTACCACATTTACCTTTAATTTTATTTTAATTCCCCTCCTTCATCCAATGCATAATTTTATTCAACAATCAAGAAACAGACACTGACATACTGCTCTCCTAATACTGCTGCATCTGTCTGGCTGCTGTGAATAGTATAAAATACCGTTAAACAATCGAATTAATAGGCCATGTTCTTTAAAATGCATATCCTGTAATATCCTATGAATATGAACCGAGACAGAACTATACGTTATGCTAAAACATTATTAAAAGGGAGAAGAGAACTACATTATTATTATCCTAGGGGAGTTATAAATGATTCATACGGTAATACACGAGAGTACCGTTAAATGAGAAATTATTAGGGCATAACGTAGAATATGAACTTGTCTAAGGCTACTATACTACAGGCTATATATTGTTATATTTCTACTTGTTTAAGGATGTTTATATAGATCTTATGTCTTGTAGTTGTGTAGTTTCTCTGTACTTACTACTACAAGCATGTAAAAATAGACGCCATAAAATTCGCGTGACTCCACCAAAAAAATTTGCAATTGAGCTATAAATTGAACTGGTTTATTTCAACTAATGTCTCCGATAGATAACACAACAATAATTATGCAATGTCACATCTCATTAACTTTACACTCAGATTTACTGCACTGGCTAGGATGCAAATGCAAATTATGCACCTATATGCTAATTACTATTACTCCATAAATATACTTTCACGAATGACAATGCACTTATTATTCAGGTATCACATTTAACTTTGATTATACTGTATTCTTTATTAACTATTAATAATATACTTTCATAACAAATTAACAGCCAGGAGGGGGCGGGGGTGGTGGTGGCACAGAAGACATCGAATTGTGATGGATTGTGGAATTATGATTGTATGCATTGGGATTTTTCCAAACTTGTCCAGGATTCCATCTCGGTTGTCCGATAAAAGGTCCATGGGGGTGTGGCCAGCAATTTCTGGCAGTTATATTACTATATGCCATTGCACTGCTTTGCTGATGCTGATAGTGATTTTGAGAATCATTATTACTAAAAACTTGTGGGAAATTTTGATACGGATGTGTTAAAGAAGGGTGATTATGCCATCCAACATCAGAGACTGGTGGGGGTGGTGGTGGTGGAGGGTAGTAGTTGTTGTAGTGAGAATTTTGTGGTCGATGAATCCCACGGGAAAATCGAGGTCTGTAATGCGGTGGTGGACGTGGTCCTGGTCCCAAGCCCATTGCGGTAGCTTCAGCAGCGGTTGGAAAACTTGCGTTCGCTATTTTTATAAAATAATTTAAAAATATACTCACAGGTTAATAAGGTGAAAAAGAATTGATTTAAATTGGTTATTTTTTCTAAAACAAATACTGAAATTCCAATCACCTTTTTTCTTACGGCGATTCTTTTTAACCATGCGTTCTGCTTCATCGTCTGAGAATTCCTGAACTTCAGGAGGTGGCTCAATATCGTCTCTCCAGGAAGCATCTGTTCCTTTTGCCTTTTGTAATTGGGCCAGTAGAACATAAGCTGTAAAAACATAATTTAAAATTCCTTTTTACTTTAGTCGATTACAAAATTTTGGTATTTCAGTTTTCTTGACTAACAAGTATGAGGGGTTGAAGGTGCGCAATAAACGGGCATCCCTGTAACAACTCCCCGGCTTTCAATGTGCTCCAAAGAATTAAATCGGACGCAGTAGAATGGTTGTTTCACTTGACCTAAGACATCAAAAATTGCCCCCAGTGCTCGATCGCCTTCATCAAGAAATAGTATGGAGTCTATATCCAATGCCGGACAGTTTGGCAACGCCTCAACTACAACTAAAATAAAAAAAATGGTTTAAACCAGAGTTTGTACACGGGGTCCATAATTTAAGAGGTTACCTAAGGGCTCGACTACGCTTTTAATAACCCCAATTGGTCTCGCTTGCTCATGAGGAACTGAAATATGAAGATCTTGAATCGGTGGCAAGTCATCAAAACTCATTTCACCTTTTACTTTCGGTGGTCCTGTTGGTTTCTTCTTTCCGTCGTCATCTTCCCATTCAGAATCACTAGTTTGTTTAAATAAAGCATTAGAAGTATTTCATAACATTCGAATTACTAACACCAACCTAGATTCTTTGGTACTCTTTTTCTTCTTCTTCTTCTTCCTCGTTCCTTTGACTCTGGCGCTGCCATCGTCACTGTCACTGCTACTCGAATCTGATTCTGAATCAACGGTCTCTGTGTCAGAAATAGGTTCTTCCTTTATTCTAAATTGGGCATACGATTCGCCTCTGAGGAGAACCCCTACTGGAATTACATCATTGTCATCTTTATCAATCCCAATTTCCTTTGCATCGGCAAAAGACAATAATCTACTGGAATCCGACGAATGTGCAGATGTAGGCACTCCTGCTTCAACATTAAAACCTATCGACAACCAAACATTGAACCTTCAAAATTTTAAATGGCCATATTTTTCTTCTGAAACCTCTTGAATACTTACCTTCCGTAGTCAGTGTCACAGCACTAATCGTTGGATCTACTTCAATTAGTATCGCGCTAGTAGAATCGGGATCGACATCAATGACTGCTGATTCCTCATAGGGGTTAAATTTTGGATTGGGCACACATTTTGAGGTCATTTGGGATGCAATTTTATTACAACAAATATTACTATTATCGTTCGTTTCAAGTTTTATGTGATTGCCAGTCGAAGAAGCAGGGCTAACAACAGAATTAGTAAAAGTCTCTTCAGTCGTCCCTTTCCCTTGAGATTCCATTTCCTCTTCAGCTGCTGAGTCTGATTCAAGGTCAGAGTATTGGGCCAAAAGCCCCAATGACCCCAGAGGCTTTGAGTTACTCATTTTATCTGATTTAATTGATCAGTTATCGATTTCAAAAACTACAGAACAAATCAAATGAAATTAGAAATTTATTTATTGTTTATAGAATAGGATTTGTAAACATCGTAAAAGCATGGATGAAATATTTCCCGCTTTGTTATGGGATTGTGTTTGGGGCACATTCATACACAACTTTGGTCCAACAAAAAAGGTCCGACCCTTAATAAGGTCGTTTAAAAAAGGGACGATGGATGGCGATTGACGATGACTATACAACGCGCAGCAACTACTACAATACATGATCAAATTAATTAACATGAAGGTGATGGATTGTAAATTTTAGCTTACAAATATAATTTATTTTTGTGATTGAATCAATGTTCCATTTCAATTAATCTGAAGATAACGTAAAGTAAAGCCAGAACATATTAGTTTACTATAAACATAAACATAAGAATATTATGGAATTTAAATAATTTTAAACTATTACATAATGTGCAGAGCAGAACTACTACAATCGTAAATAAATTCCAATCGTCAGTTCATTATTGAAAAATAAAATAAAAATATCTTCCGTTAGCACTAGCACCGTTTCAATTTCAAACGCTTTAAGTCGATAATCTAATGAACTAATGGTTAGTAACCATTATGTACTCATGTCACCGTCACCGAATAAAATATAGATATTTAACCATCCCGTCGAACATTTCATACTCAAATATCGTCCAGGTATATAAATAGCTGTAATTTGTAAAATTGTGAATCCATCGCATGCTCCAGAGAAGTGCCAATTCCATCTTTGCGTCTCATCCCATTATAATCTTCTGAAAATCTTCTACCAAGACCGTAGTTGTATCCCCCAAGTCATTATTCCAATTCCACTGAAAACTGTTGTTCAAAGACTCCCTATGTGAACATAAAATATTAACTAAAGCATTGATACATTATTAGAAGTTTT
>JAQFZB010000720.1:0-11152 GCA_034695165.1 Desoria trispinata | reverse complement strand
GTATACTGCCAAGATATTTCGTAAAGATGTCCATAATACAGTCCTGGCCACATTGGTATCATCATAAAAACATTTACAATTCGACCAATCCAAACTCTCCAGGTGGCAATTAATTGGTTTTTTGAGAGAAATTGTGCTCTCAAGTCACCCAGGAACCAAACCAAGTTGCATACGAAAAAGAAAAGACTTCCGCTAAAAGCCCCGGCATCAACATTGCAAACTGATATGTTTGTAAATGTTTCATTCACATTCTTTTTAAATTCACAGCGGTGAGTGTACATATGGAATGTGAATCCAATGTATGATAAATAGTACGATGTCTATTAGAAATATAACAAATAAATTTAAATATATAAGAGGTTGTTGAATAATATAATCATATTGCGCTGCTTACAGTTAAAAAAACAAACGCCCAGAAAACAAATTTGAAATAAGAATTATTCTCTTCAAGCTGAATGTAGGCCTTTACCAATGGATGTGTCAAAATACTTCTTTGAGTATCCACATTCTCAAGAGTAAGTATACTATAGAGGAATTCCGTTTCCACAAATTTTTTCCCTCTATCTGCTTCATCTGGATGATACTGGATGATGGGTCTGTGAGTTATGTCAAATCAATTATACACTTGATTATTCACTTCAGAAAATTATCAATTTTTATTCATAAAATCTCATACTTACTGCCAATCAAATGTAATGTGTCTGTTGCCTTGATCTATGTTTATACCATTGTCCAACATTTCCAAAAATATTTCAGGCCTGTTTTTAGCAATTTGTAAAGCAATCCTAATCATAACAATTTTAATGGTAATGCAATTAAAACATTTAAAAAGTTTTACGTTTTGTCTGATTTAGCCCCTGCAGCAAGAAGTACTGAAACACAATAATACATCCTATTTTCCACAGCTTGTTTTAATGAAGAACCAAATTGACACTTACTATCTCCATCGATAAGATTGTTACCCGATTTAAATTTTAATTGACAGTAGCGTATCAACAGATCCGTGCATTTGATTACAGCATCTTGATTTAGTCTTGCATGAATTTCTAGCAAATGAAATGCATAAAGCTGTTTGACATTTATATTTAATGTCAAAAAATATTGTAATCAAACCATTCTCAAAGAGATAATGAAATGGGGTTCGAAAATCTGCATCAAAGAATGAATAATTTGCATTCTCGTCATCCAATTCATCCTTATCCCGTAGAATATGCTGAAGTTCCTCAAATGCAAAACGAGATGCTGCATAGTGCAGTGGTAGAGTCGGATCAATATTTATTACGCTATGCTAAACCATAGCAAAACGAGTTTTGATAAAAACGGACAAATTTGAAAAAATTCGAGACAAAAAATTTTCGACTTACTCGTGAGCAACCAGACAACACAATGTAAGTTAATAATCACACCGTTTTCGCAATGAGATATGCATAAATCTTTTATCAACTTTATTACTGAAAATTGATAAACGTCGTTAACCGAATTAAATCTAGGTAATATTAAAGCCCTTATAAATTGTATCACTAACTCTAATGGTAATGGCGGTTTAAATGGGTGTGGTTTGTACCCTTAAATCTCTAATTGGGTACCACTTAGAGTATTGAAAAGATAAATGTGTTTAGAAAAAGTAATAGATAACACAAAAAGTCTAACAATGGAGGTTATTTACGTGATACACCATAAATGCTTAATGAGTAGCATCAAAAAATTCTCACAAAAATTAGAAAAACAAAAGTGGCCAATATCCCGTTGAGCGGCGACCCGAGAAATGGAGCCCAAGTTTAAGGGTGAAGCTTCTGTTATATTAGGGACAAGAGTGATAAATGAGTTTTCACTACTCATTCACTTCTTTTTTAAAAACCTCATTTTCTCTTTCCCCCATAGTTACTATACCTCTTTATTTGGAACTATGCACACTTCATTATCTCCCGTGAAATCTGTAACACCCAAATCCAAGTCTAATCCCCCTTTACATTGACAAGCCCCATATCTCTTAGGGAAAGAGTCAGACGCAATTATGTAACCAGTAACATCAAGTGTATTAGTTCCAAGTATGATACATTTATTTGTAACATAAGAATACTGATATTCAATCAAAATCCCTTATTTAGCGTTATATTCGAAGTACATCCGTTCGTCTTTATTTTGTTCATGTCATAATTTAACATAATTTGCACATTGGTAATTAATTATAACATTGGCGTTTTTAATTTGCACGTCAGCTTTGATTTGAACTGACAAGGAAAGATCAGCAAGTGTTATTATAGTTACGAAAAACAACTAATATCACGTTACAGACAATGAAAAAGTGGTCGCGAAATGTAAAAAGTTATTCTTCAAAAATGTGACAATTCTAAATTTTGAAAATGAAAATTCACTTTTTTTTAAATCTCCTAAAATCCAATTTTGGTTAAAATTTTGAATTCCAATTTGAATTTTGAAAACAATTTACAATTACATGATCAGAAGACGATAGTCTATCATTAAAAAATTATAGAAATATGCATTTGAAAATTAAGAATTTTTTACGATTTGTTGGTGCGTTATTCATTGCAAAAAATTGAAAAGCTCAAGCAAATCGTCATGCTAAGCAATTTAAAGAACAAGGTTTTTGAATAACTATTTCGAAAAAAAATTTTGAAAGTCCATTGAAAATGGATTTTGGGGGATTTTTTAATATTAAAAGCATTTGCGATTTTTAAAGCACTATTGCGCACTTAAATACAATTTTAGCAGAATAATTTGTTTACTTTTGGCAACCACGTTTTTGTCGTCTATAGCGTGATATTCGTAATTTTCTATAAATCGAATAGCACTTGCTGAGCTTGATGTGACTGGCGCATTTGAGTTTTTAAAGACTTGTGAGACCACTGGACTTAAAATCATTTCAATTTATAAATAGTTTTCATTTCATTCTGTATCCATTTTACATTCCTTCCTTTTACCATGAATTCCAAGATCAACGTAATCCACCGTCTGTTGATTCTCATTAATTCATCCATTGGTATGTAAATGTTGCATTGCAAAACAACCTCCACATTATTTTTATTATTAAAGGATTAATCTCTTCATTGTAAAGTCTAATGTAATCTACGGTGATTATGTGAAACTAATCACGAATACTCATCCTAATCCATGCTTGGGCAAATGGGGACAAGAAGGTAATAATGCACCATTTTATCCTCCATCTGCTGGATGATTTGCCAGGAATTTTAATCTTATTTTCCAACATTTTAATTCAATTTAAAGCTTATTCCGTTATCCCGTTGAAATACTCCGTTTATTCCATTTTCAGGTACATCATATACTTTTCAAGAGTGGTAAATAATAATGGATGGATTACCTTTATGGATTACGCTCTTATCCGCTTCCATTGAACTTATTTGTGTCGGCTTCATAGTGGAATGATAAGAAATTTTTTATACAATTCATCAATTAATTATCTTCAGGTCATACAGTTTACACTAATATACGCTACATGCAAATGCAAACAGAGCACATAAACGATTATAAAATGCATTCACTCGAATTTATGTTTGTAATAAGTGTGGTTGATATATGTTATGATTGTTCTAAATAATAAAAATAAAATTACAGAATGTATTTATTACTCGCAAACTTTCGTTACCACTTGTGGACGGAATACACATATTCGTAGTCTTTGGCTTTACTTTGAGGATGAAGTACACAAATGTGTGTATATATATGCTAAAATTTGACAGCGAACCACAAGAATTTGTGTTCTTTCTGGATGTCGTTAAGGACGATACACACACATTTGTGTAGTTACTAGTTACCGCATTCCATTGCGGACGAACTACACATACAGATTTGTGTACTTTGGAAAAATAATTGATAAATTTCCTAGAGGACGAACTTCACAAATGTATGTAATTGCGATTTATCAATACAAGAGCTAATCAAAATTATTACTGAACTGATCTCAAAATTTCAAAAAAATGTTACAAAAAATTTCATAGAAACACATTTTCATAGAATTTTTATTTCCTTCACAAAGGAAAGCCAAGGTCAAGTATCTTAGTTTCTTTCGGATAAAGATCGAATAGCTCAGTTCGTGAATTAGTGAGAATATTTTGTGTGGGGCAAGGATAGTTTAATTTGTCTGAAGATTTTTTAGCTGAAGGGAGTGTGAGGCAAACAAGGACAGTATAACTTGATGTTCAGTTTTAAGCACATAAACACACACAGATGGGTCAACCTGATGGACCCCGACTAACATACAACGATATTTTTCTCCCCTCGGCCCTTATTCCCTCTTCAGAAATACTTCATTTGACATTTTGCCATACCTATTTGATTTATTAAAAAAACTCTCTATAACATAATATAAAATACGCACTTACCTGGTTTATAGGCATTTCAGGATACCGAGACCTAGCCTTCTAGTTTATCGTTATAACAAGTATGAGCTTTCTAATTGGGTCTCGCCAATTGAGAACAATTAAACCAATTTTCTGATTTATGAATCAACTCATTTTATTGTCATCATAAACAAAGGTGCAAAAAGCACAAGGATGATCGGCTAAACTGAGCTGAAGTTTTTATAATGACATGTTTTTTCTCTTATAATCGTGCTCCGCTGCTGTTAATTAACTGAAAACCAGACGTGTGGCTTAAGTTTGGTAGATATCGTGTTACTAAAGAAAGTGGGGGTCAAAGGGGTGTGGTTTGGACAACGACAGTCTGAAATTACAATTAAATGTCCATTGAAAATTATTATTAACCAAAATTATTTTACACCTAAGAATTTTTGTTTCTACTTTTTTCAGTTCGAGGAATGAATTGTACAAAATCAATATATTTCTGTGTTGTGGTCGTGTGAAACACCAAACTTCTGAGACATGAGGTCTTCTTGACGTCATTATTTGAATGATAATATAAAAAAATTATTAAAAGTTTTTGTTTTGTACGTTCGTTTAGCTTTTTGCTTGGCGTTTATACATTGTACATAAAAGGCGGATCCAGCACTTTTCATCGGAAAACCTTACATACTTAACTCTGTTGAGTAAACATGGTGACCCTATCATCGAAGGATTTACGGGCGAAAATGTCTGATCTATATTCTGATTCTGATCAAAAAAACTAAAACGGCAAAAAAAAATCAAACTTTGTTTGTTAAATTTGTTCCGTGGGATATTCTTTCAGTATGCAATACTGTGATTCCCATTGCAATTTATCCGTCAGAAGTAGGGCATTTTCCATTTATAAAATTTTACTCCTAACAAGATAGACGAATCATTCAAGACAACTCCTTCTACCTAGAAAAGTAAAACCCAAAATTTTTCAAATTGAGGCAGAAACTGACGTAGATGGTTGAATTGGAAATGGTGGTGGTGCAGAAGAGTGAATGTTTATTTGAGTGGGATGATCTTCAGGACTTCGGTTTTGCAATCCTGAACTCTTTTGTGTATAGTTTCGATGCTAATAGCGAGTAGGACAATTTGCTTCCTTGGTTTAACCAGCCTCAGCGGGCATGCTTTTTGGAAAGCTTCGTTGAGCGCATTTTCTGTTGAAGACATCTACATGTTGTTGAAGTTATCCAATTTGGGTTTGGCAAGGCTCTTATATAAGCACCAGTCAGTTTTCTTTTTATTTCTAAAGTACCTAATAAAAAGACCTGCTCTAATAAATCTGTGATCTGACAGCGAAACTTCATCATCGACCCGCCAATTTTGTATAGACTTTATTATGTTTAACGAGGCAATAGTAATAAATATCACCTCTTGTCTTTTTGCAAATACAAAAGTCGGTTTGTATCCTCTATTTGTACAACAGAATTCGTTCAGGACAATAATATTCATTAATATTCGCATAAATTTGCACCTCTATGGTTTATATTCGTGCTTCCCTATAATATGTGATGTGCATTACTGTCGCACCCGAGTACCAACATAAGACGGTTTTTCCTACAGTGATCCACTAATCCTATCATATGTTTTGGTGAATAAATCTCGTCATACGGTATGTATTCTGACGCACATACTATTTTTCCAAGGTTACATTCAGTTCCAACTGCTACTGTTTTTCTCGAACAAAATTCGACTATGGGGATCGCCAGCTATCATTACTTGGTACTATACAAGTCCTAGGATTTGTCGTCTGGTCGTACTATATATCACATTACCAGCCCTATTCGACTATTTAAAAAAAATGTGAGTTGAAAAAATAAAAAAAAGCATAACACTATATTACATCTCCTGTAGTTTGTCTTGTAAAAACTTCTGAAAGAACTAACAGTATCCAGTCTGATTTGTCTAAGAAAATGATTGACTAAATTAAAAGAAGTTGCTTTGGAATCTGGGAGCCTAGGACCAGGAGCTTTTATGCGCTTAGTGAAAAAAAATCAGAAATATAAAAATAAAACTGAAATGTAACCTCATAAAATTATCCAGTTCCTTCTGGTTGATTAAAAATGTCTACTAGCTCGATTTCATGTTGCGATAGAAATCTGTAATGAGATATGCATAACAATGCAAGACTGGCACATTTCAAATACAGCACATCAAAATCCATACATCCAAAATATTCTCTATTTTCATCATTCACATTATCCATCTCTGGGCTTTCTGTACAGGCTTGCAAACTTAATATTTGACGTTTTGACCGGTCCAATTTCAGCATTATTAATAACGTCTACAACTTCTACATTTGTAACAAATTCGTATTGTACTTTTACTACTTTGACTATTTATTTAATTATTGTAACAAATAAATCATTTGAATAAAAATGTTAAAAAAACCCGTTGTACAAAAACACACAACGGCTTTTATAAGAACCAAGATCTTCGCAACCAGGATTCAATTGCTATCAATTGGAGTAGGCATAACGAAATTGTAAAATTTTCCTTTAACACCGGAATTTTTACACCTTTCGCGTAGCTGTTTATTTAAAGCAATGATCTATTTTATCTTCATGTCACAATTATAGTTAGTAGTATTAAAAAGTAGCTCCCATGGTTTTGTATTTAGCTCCGTTTCTGGGAATCGCATCGGAGTAGAAAAGGCTAACGATTCACCACAACGTGATCTATTAGGTTCCCAACTTATCCCTTAATTGTAATAACCGGTCGCCTTCTTCACTTTTTGTTCAGTTTTTTACGAATAATGTTTCAGTCATTAATATATCTGTTATAAAATAATTTTTATTTTCGAGGCTTGATGGAAACAACCATCCTGCTTTGAGCGTTTCATGATTATGGGTACATGTCATATCTTTTAAACACTTCTTCCCTTAGAGTTGAACCCAAAATCACCATGGCCTTCCATTCCTCTTTTATCTTAATATTCATTTGTATGTTTGACGCCTTTTTTTGAGGTTTATATAAACCAAAACTTAAACACTAAAAAAAATTTTCGAACAAATCAGAATGCACTTATGCGCTTCACAAAATCTCAATTTTCAATTTATTTACTTATATTAATTAATTATACCTATTGATCGTCTAATATATATAAATAAATAAATTGCAGTTTCACTTTTTGGTTATTCTTCATGTTTTTAATTCAGTGTGTCTCGAGTTCTCTGCAATGTTTTATGTGAGCAGCATAAATTAATTTGTCTCATGATACGTCCGCCTAGTATTTAATATAAAACTAAATGAGCAAAGTTATTCAAAGTAATTACATTTTTGATTCATAGAGAAACGTAATTTTATTACTTATTCTCTAAAAGTAATTTCACAGAATGCTTCAAATTTCTGTTTACAATGTTTTGGAGAATGAAACGGGGAATTTAACACTTTAGGGTAGCCTATAAAATTTTTAGCGAACTATCATTCTGACCGGTATTTGTCTCCATTTGCTAAATCAAATGTAATGAATTAATAAATTGTCCTCCTCCACATTTTTACTTTGATATGAAAGAAGACAATATTTATTTCTTTATTTGAACATCAAAGAATTGAAATCAGGAATAAGATTAATGACGAATGCAGCGACTCATGCGGGAAATGAGTTTGAAGTGCCTAGGAGTTAACAAGAACAGTACATTTATGATCACACTAGTGAGGCAGCAGTATGAAAGATGAATGCGGCAATTGAAAAGCAGGGAAAAGGGAAAGCTTTAAAAGAAGGAAAGAAAGAGAGTTCATTCAGTGGACTTGGTGGAGTTCCTTTAATGACGTATATAATTTTGGAACTTACTATATGGATTACAGTGTCAGTTGTATTCTTCTGTCCAATCCCATACATCTCTGCCACTGCATTCACTGTTAGATGCAGATCCGTGTGCTTCAATTTACTGCATGAACGATAGTATTTACGATAATACGTATGATTTACGATATTTAGAAAACATTTTGTTTATACATTTCAAATTAACATCTTTCCACATTCACATTTTTAATACAAATACATGAACTGGTAAAGCTCACCCTCTGTTATGCTGCACTTCAATTGTGAGTAGGCATAGACCCTGGATACATCAACACAGATTTTCCGTATTGTCGAGACAGATTTCCCATATTGTCCCATATAACCCAAAAGAACAGCTCTAATAGATAAACAGGTTACTAAAATTAAATAAAAATTACAGATCGAAAATTACTGTACGAAATTAAAAAATTTACTGGTCAATATATTTTAGATATAAAGGATAAAACAGAGTTTATTTTTGAATGATTTTTTAAACCTCATATATCAAAATATAACGTTCATAATTGTTCATAATCACTTAGCTCTAGAGCGAACACCCGGATTAGAGACTCCCCGTATCCGGGTAAGCTCGTTATGCTTTTAGGACCGCCGCATGTACCCCTACAGGCTATATTTAGAAGGACATAATCTTCGTTCGTAAAGCCATTCTTCTTGTAAATGACTACAATAACAATTTTATTTATAATTTTAAGATAATGTTAGTAACTTATAACTAAAAAATATTACGTAACCGTGAAACTATTAAACGGGATTTAAGTCCATGCATGTTCCGTTGTTTAAATATAAAGTGGGAAATTAAATTATCATTAACTTAGTACATAGTATTCAATTACAATATTGTAAGGTAATTTTCAAATCGGTGGACAAAGATTGTAATGACGATGATGATTTATTTAATTTTAGGTTGTACTAATTTTAGGGAAATGCTTACATATATAATGCTTACATATATACATTCCTTAATACATTTAAATCTTTATGTGTATAAGTCTGGAAAGCTTGACAATTTTTCTGCGTTTCAATTTGAGAATAAAATGCAGGGTTTTATTTAAAAAAATTATTTAATTAATTAAAGGCAATGAAAAAGTTCTCACTTATCACAACTTGTTAAAAAGATTTCTGAGCAACAAAATCTGGGTTTAAAAAATGTCATCAGTACTAACCTGGCACGAATTTCTTCATCACTTAAATCTAACCCCTTTCTCAGAACCTGCAGAATGCTTTTGGCAACTTTCTTCCCGTATGGAATTTCATCGTTGATTGAAGTGCCGTCGGTGGCAGTTTCCTTACGAATCGCTGAATATGAATCATGAGCGGGAGAACTAATGTCATCTAATAGTGTTTCATTTTCTAAGTCTTCCATTTTCAAGTCATCCTCCATTTGTAGCTCTAAAAATGCCATTGGATTGAACAAATCTTTGTCTGTGGCGATTTCCAATTCCTTAGTCATCTTGATTTGATGACAATCCAAAAATAATGATTCCTGTTTTTCATCAATATGTGCTATGATCCCAACTGATTGCAATCCAATTCAATTTGGCATCATTTTATCTGTAACGATGGCAAAAGACGTAGGTTTCCCTGTATCAACATCCAATTTATACATATGAAGACGGATTTGATTTTCCATTTTTTGACATTTCCATGTTTTTTCGATGTGTGGCACTTTCATTGTGAGTGACAATTTACTTTTTAAGGTTGACAAATAAATTCCGTAGGTTGAGTCCGAAAAGTTCCTGTCCTAACTTGAGAGTTGTAATTCATCACCCCGACTTCTCTTCCTGTTGGGTTATCGACGTCAAAACATGAAATGCAAGCAATGGCTTCAGGACTACCATGGTCACTGTGTAGGGTTTGTAGATGTGGGTGGACATTGAAAATTTTAGCGATGGATTTCCGAGTATCATCATTAGTTGCTGAAGTTGTTTGGGATTTTTTAGTGCTATTAATTGGAACCTCAATAGTCCTAGTTATTGATTCAGCATTAGGCTGTGTTGCTTGTCGGATTTCGTGGATTAAAGTTTTTTTCAAATCATTGAAGTGACTTGAAGAGCCTACTACTCCAGTAAAACATATGAAGATACATCAAGTTCCAAAAGGCCGTCTCTTACTTCCGAAAGAAACCTCCATTTAGGAAGACATTGAAGTCGCACTTGGAAGTTTTAGGAAGAAACATAACTCATTCGTTGAGGTAGATTCGGAAGAGAAGAAAAAAAACGACGCCATGCATATGCAAATAGAAAAGTACAAGGCCGAGAATCCTTATGAGCCGGCTGCTTTAGAGTTGTTTCTACAAATGAAAAAAACCAAACGGGAAGCAAAAAGCAGCGTGAAAAGAAGAGAAAATAAAGAACAGCGTGATGGAAGCCATTGCTTCCATTACCTAAAATCTGATTGATTGATGATCTATTAAAAATTTTTACTATTTACTAATAACTATTTACTTTCGTGTTCGTGTATTCGATTTTATTTCTATTATTTTTATTCTATTATAATTCTATATTAAAATTTTTTATATATTTATTGTCATGCTACAGAGCTACACATTCATTTTAAATTTCTTCCCGTCACATTTTTGCTTTTCCTTTCTGGTTTGTGCTCGCTTCGCTCACAAAAATTTCTATTTTTCGGTTTGCTCGCTACTCGCAAACCTTCCGATTCCCCCCATTTTCTTATGGTATTTAAAATACCCATATACATCACTTTAGCTATTCATGTTTAAGTTTGGCTGGTGTGTGACAATAACCAAAAAGGATTTAAAATATAAAATGCTGAGGTTACCGTACAAAAACAAACATATTTGTATTCGATTGTGTCATGACGAAAAATGTTTAGAGAAACCATTTTAATATTCTAATTATAATTATTGTAATAATGGCTGTTTGTGTATACATTAATTATCATTTTTAGCCCGACCAAAGGGCTTATGTAATTGTCAATCCTGTCCGTCCGTCTGTCTGTCGTCTGTCTGTAAACACGA
>JAQFZB010000719.1:0-11184 GCA_034695165.1 Desoria trispinata | reverse complement strand
GTACAATATCCTTCAGTCATGTCTATTATTGTATCCGATCATTGTACATTCACATTTCACATCATATTTTACAATATAACTAGAGATTTCTATGAAGCATTAAGAGTTTACTAAATTAACTAAGGGATAACTCTACAGACAGCACAGGTATATAATATTAGCACAGACATGGAATATGGATATGTGTAATAAAAATAAAGGTTAGGTTAGAATATTAATTTTGTTAATTATTTATTCAATGTAATTGGAAAATTAATAGATAAAAATGAACGAGTCAAGACTACTTCTGTTGCAATTGCGAAGGATAATTACTGCTGCTGCTTCAACATCATCGGTAGCGGGCAGTTACAGGAAAACTTATTTCCGGCGATTAACAGCCCTAAATATTCTTCTACAGAAACAGAAATTTCTTGAACTGAAACTAAAACCACTTCTTGCAATTACAACTGAATCTTTAAATACGAACAATAATAACATAGGAAGAAGGCTACCCTTGCACCTACCAACTGTAATGGAAAACTGGAACCTTAGGGTAAAGAGTCGCAAACTCTCAGCCTTAAATGGGCTTCGGAAAAAACAAAGAAATTATGAACAAGTCATTGTCAAGTTCAAACCTGCATTAGTACAATATTATACGTCATTAAAGGGTGATAAAAAAGAAAATAATGTTTCTGCTACCGATAGAATCATCATCAACGAAAATGAGGTTCCATCCCCGACTTTAAAGATGTCTCCTATACGGCTTAGGCTTAGGAACTTAGCAAAAGCAGGAGATACTGTTACAGAAAATATCTGGACCATACCAAATGCTTTGTGCGTCATGCGAATCGGAATGGCCCCTGCTGTCGCTTATTTGATCCTCAATGATCAATTCGGACCTGCAATAGGAGTTTTTGCTGCTGCAGGTGTAACAGATCTTGTAAGTTTAAAAGAGATCACATGTTAATAATAATGGTATATATTTTAATATTATTATATTATATCTATTCCATATTCGTATGTAAGTAATCTGTCTACCTTACCTGCCGAGGTAAATAGAAAGTACACTTACAAGGAATATATTGAACTGTCGCGACCGCTCACATTGTCAACCCCCATCCCCCGAAATTGTTCCTCCCCACAAAATAAGTCGCCCAAAGTGAAAACCCTTTGCTGCATGCAGAAAATATACCGTGTGCTTATAAAAGGGACGCACGATTCCTGTACGTTACTGCTAAAACTAAAACTATTTAAATTTGGGGGTTTTGGAAAGGGGAAGGTTTTTTCCTACCTTCTCGCTCAAAATTGTCAATAATTTACATCTTCATCCCAGGATAATTTAAACACGCATTGTATGGGTACCAAGTGTCAAGTACCCGACAATCAACTTATCCTGTCTTCATCCGACTTGAACGAAATTTTGCATGTTCTGACTCAAAGAAATTTCTTCATCGGCAAATTTTTTTAATATATGAATTTATATTTATATCGTCAATAGAATTTGCTGTTGAAGTAATCGTTTCTATTACTTGACATACTTGTTGTAAAATTTCATCCAATAGCCGGATGCAATTTGAAGGTGTAGTAAGTTTTTGAAAATTTTGAGCGATTGGGTGGAAAAAGTTAGAATTCCCAATTCCCCGTTATTCAGCGTGGCAGTAAATCGGGATCAGTGTGGCAATAAGGAATCGGGCGAGTTTGGTTTTTTGCAAAAAATTTTTTCGCTTTAGGGTACTGATATGGGGGGAGGAACAATTTGGTTAGCCTTAATATGTTGGGCGCTCGCGATAATTCATATGTATAGTTATAGTACTCGCTTTTAATGCAAAAAAACACTCAGAGCTTTGAAGAAAAATTTAGATTAATTTTGAATTTCGAGTATTTTGATAATAAGAATAATAAGATTGGAACACCTTTTAGAATACCTATTTATTTATCCTTATCTATTGAGTAAAATAGGTTCATATAATTATATTGGGACAATATCTCTAGCTCTAGCTATATTCTGTTAATTAGGGAATATGACCTTTCTACACTTCCTTCCTTGCACAGGTTTGCCTACAAAACAAAAATCACAAGATCCTTTTATGGATTATGGATGAAATAATTGGAATAAAATAATCTTCCCAGTTCTTATACGATGTATAAGAATAAGAAATCATAATAAGAATATTAATAATATAAATGTTTAATGTAGTTGGATGGGTATATCGCAAGAGTAGTTCCTGGCCAATCTTCCGTCATGGGGTCATTCTTGGATCCCATGGCCGATAAAATATTAGTTGGGACCCTCTTCCTATCTTTGACATACATGGATTTGATTCCAGGTTAGGCTTTTTTATGTTTCTTAACTTAAACGAGATCATTTCTCTTCGTAACTCTCAAACTCAAGCTTTCTACCATGTGTAATGGTATACGTGCCTTGCTTACGGAAGCAACTTTCTCATTTTCGAGAAAAGCTAACTTTACTTCGATTGCATTTTGAGAACGCTTTCGTTCTTAAACCAACCTCGAACTGATTCACACGTGAAAGCTGTATACAAGTTACTAAACTGCACGATTATTTTTGCCTATACTGACAAAGATCATCCTTTCACCAGTAATAAAAAAAAGTAAAACAGAGGCGCTCGTTTAGGTATAAAAATTTTCTAAATAAAACTTTTCCACTAGTTTTTAATTTAATTCAATTTCCGTTGAAAGTATACAATCATTTATTTACTGGCACAGTTAGCTACTTTTCTTATTTAGGTACTTTCGCTTTCAATTGTTTCGAAAGTAAGAAGAAGACCACAAGACCAGTAGTGTTGGTTTCTTTTCTATATAAAACCGAGCTCTATTTATAAGATTGCATCAGATATCCCCTTTATGTGTCAACACAAATGGCAGTGGATTTAGACTGCTTCTATTGTATTTTGTCAATGATTTACCGTTTTCTATGTAGTTTAGGTAATGAAGACTACGAAGAAAGCATTTCAACATTGCTAGTGTCAGCAAAATATCAGCAACAGAAATATGCATTATTGCAGAATATTTGACAGAATGCATCAAACCCGCATGCTTTTGTCAAACCTGTCAATTGATTAATGAATTGCATTTCACTGTGAAGCAATTGAATAAGGAACAAATAATAATGGTTTCTCTTTCTCGTTGAATAAATTTCGGGGCCAATCTGTTTATGATACTCTTGTACAAAAGAGAAGGAGATCTTCTCTGAATTGGATGAGATGAAGCATCATCATCATATGAGTTTTCTTTAATCTTTTAGTACCTTTGACTGCTTTGATCATCGGACGAGATGCAATCCTTATCATGGCTGGTTTCTACATTCGCTATCAATCATTGGATCCACCTGTAAGTGAAGTCATTTTGTTCGTAAATCATTATTTTGGCCTTTTATTTCCAGCATTCGAGCGTTTCTGTATTAGTGTTAAGCTCCAGTGATTGCCTCTGTCCTGTCTAGTGAGGAATTCATGAGAGAAAAATGTAGTAATAGAAGCAATAAAGAAAACGAAGGACTGATGAAGTATCTACGGATTTTTTGCAACTATACTTCTATACTATGTTCTCTTTACATTGTACACAGAAAAGCACATAGAAGTGGATAATGATGTTATGATATGATTTCAAAAAGTTTATGGACCCTATCATTTTTTGTTGTAGAGAACACTTTCAAGATATTTCAACGTTGCTTACCCGACTGCTCAACTTGCTCCGACAATGATTTCTAAAATAAATACAGGAATACAACTTGGACTTGTTGGGGTGACTCTTGTATCAACCGTGTTTCCTTATGATATCCAAACCTTCTTGCAACTTCTTTGGTTTGTTCATTTTCTTGACCTAGTTGGCTAGTTGTCATTTTTACAACATTCTAAAATCAAATTGAATGACATTGAAACTTTTCTTTTATTCAGGTATGGTACTGCGACAACAACGATCGCCTCAGCCATAGGTTACTTGTTTGCCAAAGATACCGTGAAAATGCTTAGGAGTAAAAGGATTCAGCAAAAGTAAATAATAATAATACAATCGTATTAGACTGAATGTAAGGAACAAATGATGCAATGTTTCATTAAATAAATATGATATATGTACTTTTAAAGTAGTAGTACCAAGAGAAATTAGAGTGCCTGATAACTGTTTATGCCAATATATTGTGTAGTTACAATAATTTCTTAAATTGACTTTTGTGAAATTATACGATACAATTTACAAATCTGGAAAACTATTTTACAAATTAAAATAAAGAATATCTTTCATTGATTCTATGCTGTTAAGGGTCGCAAACAACAAAAATTAAATTTAAAAAAGACACTGGTCACTGGTGTAAATAAAGAACTAATTCTATGATGAATTGATTCATGCATTGTTCAATTTATTTAAAAGGCCTATATTCGATTCTTATAAATGTCTAAGAAATTTGAACTTTGCAGGATCATTTACCAGAATGAATAAGTCTCTTCGAATTCAAAATTGATTACATTTATTTACAAGTGTGTATCGTACGGTTGTATCAGTCCTTATTGTTCAGTGAACGATGTTCATCTTTCCCTCTGAATTTTTATTTCATATTCATTGCTTATAGATATTTAAAATTCAAAAATTAATTTATTGAAGACGAAATCGTAATCTGTAAACAGTCTGTAATGCATTTAATTTAATTATAGCATAAACTATTTTGTTGTGATTATTTAGGGTTTGATTAAAAGAATGAGGTAAAACGGTAAAAGTTGCTTGTGTAATAAAAGGATAACTGGAAATAGAAATTGAAATTCAGCATCGACTCATACAAGAAGAGTTTTTGCTCGTTTCCCTATTGCCAGTGACTCCTCACAAGTTAGTTGCTCCTGGTTCTTCAAGCGTTGCACAACTTCTTCCTAAAGAATACGTGTTCTCTGCTGTCTCAACTTTCCTCTGTAAAGAAAACAACTTCATTAAGGAGACCTAACACTTAATACATTCTCATCTTGACTTGAATGAGTTGTCATTCTCAAACACCTCCGTAGTAATGTCACGGTCAAAACCATTTTCTTAATGAAAGTACTCGTTGACAGAAAAATATAAAAATAAGACGTAAATAGACCCAGTTGTAATATAAAGTGAATAATTTATTAAAACTTTCTATAATAATAGATAATATTGATAAGCAGAAACCACGACGATCAAGAGAGCACTTATCCACTAAGTGAGACTAAAGTCATTAATGTGAAGAAGCTGTAAGAGATTTCTTCTGTGAATCAAAAGGGTGACTTGCTCATTAAAAGTTTAAAGAAGACAAACGAAATTTCCGGACATTTTCACCGCAGCCAATTCAACCATTAGGAATTTAAACTAATTTACAGTATTTGCACACCTCATATGTCAATTCACATAGAAAGTTTTTTTTTTCCATAAAATAACAATTTTCAAAGATTTGCTACTCGATTTAGTATTAAATTATGAGTCTTAATCCATAGTTAACAGAAATGAAAAAATGCGTTCGTCATAGTACATTACTATAAAATGAGTAGCCATGTTATACTTTTTGTTCTATCATCAAAATTGATCAAAATCTGTGAAAAGTGAAATGGGAGAAGAAAGCAAAGCAAAAGAAACTTTGGTTTGACAGACATGAAATAATTCAAGTTGACTCAACAGCTAAAACTATCGTTGTAAGTTACAAGTATTCAGAAGAAGAAGATGAGTCAGTATAGTGTAGTGTACTACTAACAATAAGTACTGACGCAGTTGGTAAATTTTTCCACTGTTAGTCTTTCACCAACAAGCCATCAGGCATAAAATAACTGATCGTATATAGTGTATATTACTCAAACTAACTAAACGAAACTGTTAGTAACTCTTGCAGTCAGACTCAAAGAACTTAAAGTAATACCAGGAGCAGAAAAAAAATCATATTCAGCTAGTTTTGAAAGTGACTTAGTTTTATCCACGGTCTCGACATACAGACCCAGAAGAATCTCAGTCTTATCTTCGAAATAGTAGCAGTGTGTATATGCTTTCTCTGATGACTTGAATTGTGATTCGGCAAAACTACTACAAGAATAATCTGCTTGAACCGAATCTCGTGTACTACTAGCCTAAGTTTCTGAACTTCATGGAGCTATCAATAGTTGTAGCTTCTACAAGATGCTCTCAGTCTAGCTCAAGCTCAGCTCAGCCTTTCGACTTTACACACGTCTCAACTTTCACCAACTACTTTACTTTCACCCCTTTCTCTTGTCAAGGCTGAAAGTTATCAATGTCCAATAGTTTCATCTGTGGAAATCTCCACAACTGGAAGTATTATTGCACAGAATTATATCTTCCTTCGTCTAGAGGAAAGTATCACATTTCCCCCCTCAAAACTACATGTTTTTCAAACACGAAATGTTAACAAATTGTATAATCATAAAATAATCTTTAAAATTGTGTAAATTCTTCACCCTCACAATCACAGAGTCAGAAGACGAAGACAAACAAGGATTTTAAAACTTTGAAAAAGTTTCAAGTTTGTTCTTGAGCCTAAGAAATTGTGCTTTTCTGAGATAAAGTAGCAGAAAGTAAAGCAAATTTCTTAAAATTTAAACATTGATATCATCAACACCTTTACGTCCTTTGTATAACAAAAGATTGCTCGTATCATGTAACTGATTGTGAATTCATTGAGAAAGAAGTGAAGAAGTTACTATCTGACAAAATAGCTTATTGGACTCTTAAGGAGCCCCAGTTGAAAAGACTAAACGCAACAGAGAGATTTACGTGTATATACGTACATAACCAAACGGAACAAGGGAGTGCATTCTTCTTTAAATTTTCATGGGACTATACATTTGTATAGTCTTCTTGGAATATATGACAACATCCTTTCCCTATAACTATACACTCTATTCGGATCTTTCATGATTCATTTAATTCCCTTAATTAAAAGCAATTTGCTATGTAAACTTCGTTTACATAAATAAATAGTGAGACCCCTTCGGGAAATTAGAGAACTGACTAAATTCACACGCATAAATATTATTGTATCTGCTGGCCAATTTGTTTCAGTTGTAAATGTATGTGATTGTATAGAAATCTCATTCGTACACATGTGCACGATCTTCTATCCATTTATCATATGGGTTATTGCAATTCCAGCTACATATTCATGTCTATTGCTACGCGATATTTGACTGTCACTGTCATTGTGGTTCATTATTCTCATTGATTCTATTGTTGCATAATAATATCTCCATTACTTGATTCAACGAGCACAAAACACTCTTGTTCTCATATATCTTCATAAACTTATGTCATTCTAAGTTACATTTATTGCAAAAGCTATCAATGTTTTATTTATGTTTATTTATGCTCAGAGAAAAAGTTATTGGTAAAAGTGAAAGAAAAAACTAGAAAACCTAACTCAAAAGACATAATTCCAAAGATAAATGGAAGTTAAATTTTAAATTCAAGCTTTAAAGTGGATTGATGAGATACAATTTTGCTAATTAGAAAATACAACTCTATTAATACAATTTGAAACTTTCTCCAGCACTGGAGCTTTGTGTATGAACATTCGTAAATTACTTTGACAGTCCAAAGCAAAGCCTCAATATAGCATTTCTTGACAACTTGATTGGATTGGATCAAATACTAGTTCGTCTTCAAAATTTAAACTGTTTTACGCAATTGTAATTATGTGAATCGTGCACTATACATAAGGACTCAGCAATTCAGCATCCGAATTGTGAATTCAAATTTTGCCAATTTGTTTCAAGTACTAGAGTGTGTAATTATAGTTATTATTAATTTAAATACTCAGAGAGAGTTGAACGTAGCTGTAATATTAATATTATACCGTCGAATAGTAGTAAAGCGGTGAACCACATACGACCTTCTCCAACCAACCCAGCATCCTTGCTTTCTACTTACTTTATGAAGTAACAAATTGGAGAGAAAAACAACTTGTAAAGTGTAAAGGAAGAAAAGGAAAGCTACAATCAAGGCAAGTGCGCAATGTTACTTTCTCATAATAAAACCCATAAGGGTTTCAACATAGAGTCCATTTATAATCCAAATAGCAACCAGCAACACAAATCACCACCAAACTCACTCATTTCGCAACACTTATTTCCATTTCAGAGAATTTACTACTTATGTACGGGAGACTTGTTGGTCTTTGCAGATGTGTTCTATGTTCCATTTTCCAAGGTTCTAGGTTATATAGTCAATGATGTTCTGCTGTACTTACATTTTAATTGTAGCTCTCTGCTACTATCATCTACTACTATACCACCGATACTGCATTGACTTTTACTTTGGTGTTTATTTACTTGACATACACTCCCTTGTCCCTTACTTCCAAATCTACCTAGAAGTTATAGCTTTAGCTTAAAAGGAAAATGTTCATTTGAATAATTAAGTCACAAAATAAATAAAGGTTCATCAGACTAAACGAGCCCTGTGGACGAAATTAGAATACTAATATTATAATAGGGCCCGGAAGTAAGTCAAGGAAAGTATAGCTGCTTGTTGTCTTCTTCTAATAATAAATGTCTTGAATCAACTGAAATAAAATTCATCCAAGTCTCAAACTCAACACCCTTTTGCTTATTGTTGCAATCATCTTCTTCCTTTGTTTATAAGGTTTATTTTATGGTTTGACCTGTAAACGATATAGTAAGATGCAGAGAATGTAACAAATTGTGAATTCTAAGTACCTGTTACAAAAGCTTGATGCAAGTTACCACACTACTGGGTATAATATTTACTTTGAATTACCCATATTGTGCACGGGTGAAAGCACCGTCTGCTCTGCTTGGTATCACTCATCCGCTTTAAGCAAACAAGAAAAGGAGTAAAAGTCAAGTCAACAGCAGAAGCAAGGTTCTATACTATATTAACTATATGTACAGGGTAAGTAGTAGTACAGTACCCCTGACACAACATTGACGCAATTCTTGCAACTACCACAAGCACGTTCCAATACAGTAGTAGTAGTAGGCTCGCTATTTACATCTACTTTCATTTCATAGGATTCTCATTGTACATCATTTATACGAGCAAATTCATCTACCAAGTGTTGACACAAGACACATTATTATTGTCCTGAAAATAAATACAAATATTATGTACAGTTGTTTCTTCATGTGTACTTGAAGTTAGTAATTATTCTAATTGATGAAAACAAACAAAAAACAAAGCAAATTGGTAACGAAATATTTATAAAATGTTGTTTTATGTTTATATATTTACTTTGTATAGATGAATCATTGTTAACAGGAGAACATATAGCAGACGTCTAAAACTATTAAACTATAAACATATATTAAACTATTAAACTAATAAACTACAACTATTATTATTAAATTAGGCTAACGACATAGCACTAACAAAATTGTATAGCGCTAGATTTTCACTCTTAATTCAGACATAACAATGCTTCAATTTCCTCCTCCTATTTTGTGGATTCTTCATTTCTCCATAACAGAAAATAAACTGCTTTCCGGTATACATTCGCTGCAAGCTTTATAATTTCTCTAAATAAGGAGGAATGAGTTGCAGTAACGAAAGGAAACTGTCTCCTGCTCTATTTTATACTGTGATAAATCCTTTGCAATAAAATTGTACATTTCTAAGAGAATAGGCGTAAACGCGTAAAAATATTACTTTTACTATTCGTCATTATATTAGTAGAGAAATGTAGTAAAGGTTGAATTTACCCATTTTGCTTACTCTAAAGAAAAAAAGAAATTTAAATCTGTGAAAAAACTTCCCAATAACAAAGATAAAAATTATAAATCTTGAAGCAATTCACAAAAATTGATGACATTTCATTGTTAGACTTTGTAAGCTTTTACTCTAACGAGGAGACCCTTTTTAAATTATGAAATAATTGTCTCTAGTGCATCCATGCAAAATTTCATCCAAATCGGATGAAAAATGAAGGTGTAGTGATATTTTTAAATTTTAGAGTGAATCAATTGGAAAAGTTAGAATTTTCTCTTTTTAGCAAACCCTAATTCCACCTGTTTTAACAAAAAAATATAGGATCTTCCACCCCGATTTTCTGACCGATTCCGAAATTTGCGGGTAAAAGACGGTCATTTGGGACTGACTCACTAAAAATGGTTCCCTCGTAAGCAGAATTGTTTTCCATTATCTAACAAACGAGCGGTGATGCAAATGTAGCACACTGCATTTTAAATGATTACAAATTCTATTTTATAGTTTTAATCGTGCCTCACTTAAGCAGTACCGTTTTCTGTTCCTGTTTTATATGGAGAAATTCTTTAATAGAAAAAGACGTAGTAAAAGTAAGGCACTAGGTATGGAAGAAAATGAATTGTTCACGCCGATAAGTCATTATCAAGCTGGGATAAATTTATCACTCTTCTAAATAACTATACTTGGTCATATTTACTCATATCAAACATTGGATCCAACTTTTTCCATAAAATTGCTCAAAATTAGTGTACTCTTAGAAACTTCCTAATCTTCCCTTGCCTCCAACCGTTGAACAGTATATCGTCACTGTCACTTTGAAATTTTACCTGAACTCTCTTCAAGCGTATATTAATAATAGGAGAACATGCATCTTTACAAGTATTATTTGGAGGAGAAAGTGGAATAGAAAAGTTTCTTGCTTAAGATTCAATGAGATGTTCATTTAGGCTAGTAGACCAAGGAGGAATTCTGTCATCTTGTTAAACATGAGGCCATCCAAAACGTACGGGAAGAAGCCTCAGAACGACTGCCATTGAAAGGTAAAGTATAGAGTATTCATTCAGCAACCAATGCAATGCTATCATCCGATCTTAAGCATACGTGTGTAATACCATAAAACTTCCAGTCGATTGAATTAGCACAAAAGGAACCTTTCTTATACATTTTTCCACTTCCACTCTGACAGTTTAAGTTTTCCTCTACTACTGCACATACAATATATTATATTATGAACAAAGCCAGTTAAGAGCTTCAGGTTTTTCAACTTTTTATGAAACGAGAGAATTGAGATTGCTTTAAATTGAACATCTTCCGTACTCCAGCACAGCAAAGGTTTACACTCCATATTAATTGTACGCCAATTTAATGATTTATGAGATTCTGACTGATTCCGATTGAAAAACGGTGTTCCTTCAACGATTATATTTATCAGAAGTGTTAAGGAGCAGATTGTGAAAGTTATACATTACGCTAGAAATGAATTTCTTGTAGATCAAGATGTTGATGCAGATTTACTTTCTA